>JAHHZJ010004078.1:0-118655 GCA_021437245.1 Aegilops speltoides | reverse complement strand
GCCAATGATATGGAACGAAGGCAGCAAAACACAGGAGCCGGGCAAACCCAACATTTGACCAAAGACATGATTCGAGCTGATGCATATAATGCCTAATCGAGACGCCAACACTCCTAAGGTGTTCGGTCTTTATAATAATGGGCGTAATAATGCCCTAAGCCCCTAGTGTCTGTGTATCGGCATGTTCTCCGACGCGCCGATGCCAAAACGCTGCTCTGCTCATGGTTATAGGAAGGAACCAAGGAAGAATAGCAACAAGAGACAAGAAAAGGTTTACGCAGGTCTTAATCAAAAGAATCTCGCAACGGGTCCCTACCGCACGCCCTCAGGCCAGGTTCTCCGGCAGCCGTTATCCCGACGGTGTGCACGTTGTTCATCTCGTAAAAGAGAGGAACTTTAGTTTGAAAACGACTCGCAAAAAAGGTATGTGTGAAAGAAGAAATATAAATAAGTAAAGCGGGTTCAGAGGAACTCTCTACAGCGCCCAGAGCCCTTTTTGAAGGTGTGCGGCTAGGGAGCCCCTAGCCTACTGATGCCGCACTGGCCCATCCGTGTCCGGGTCTTTAAGTGACCACATCAAATGATGCCTCGCAGACCGGCATCTTGAGTGTAAGAGACGCTGTAATGCGTATGGCGCTGAAACGACAAAAGCCTTTTCGGCCCCAAGAGTGCTTGATATCCACTTTAAATGGGACGATATGAAAGATTAGTTTCGCGCCGAAAGTTTTCCGTGATCCAAGACAACTTCTAGTAATATGGAGCCCGTGCACTTGGCGAAGGACTCAAGGCCACCTTTGAAGGAAGTGCGGCTGTCGGTGTCAAACCGCGGATCTCGGTAGGGGGTCCTTAATCGTTGGGGAACGCTGCAAAAATTAAAATTTTTCCTACGGCTTCACCAAGATCCATCTATGAGTTCATCTAAGAAACGAGCAACGGAGAGAGATAGCATCTACATACCACTTGTAGATCGCGTATGAAGCTTGCAAGGTGATGATGGAGTCGATTTAACGTGATTCAGATCACCGATGCCAAGTGCTGAACGGACAACACCTCCTGCTCAACACACGACGGGACGAGCGACGCCTCCTTCTTGATCCAGCAAGGGGAAGGAGAGGTTGAGGAAGACAGCTCCACCGCAAGACGACGGCGGGCAGGATGGTGGAGAAGCAAGATTCGGCTGTGGCTTCACGAGCTCTACGGAGGAGGAGATGTGTTGGGAGGGAGGGCTGCGCCTTGGGAGTTGGTACAGCAGCCCCCCTCCCCCCCTTTATATAGGCCCCTGGGTGGCTGCCACCGAGATCCAATCTCTGTGGGGGCGGCGGCCAAGGGGGTGGAGTGCCCCTGCCAGTGGGCGCCCCACCCCTAGGGTTTCAACCCATAGGCAGGGTGGGCCTAGGGGCGACCAGCCCCTCGTGGGCTGGTTCCTTCCCTTGGCCCATGGGGCCCTCCGGATAGGTGGCTCCACCCGTGGACCCTCGACCTTTCCGGTGGTCCCAGATTTCACCTAAACCCCAAACTTTCCCGATGGTCAAACACCACTTCCTATATATTATTCTTACCTCCGACCTTTCGAACTCCTCGTGACGTCCGGATCTCATCCGGACTCCAAACAACATTCGTGGTCACATACTTGACTTCCTACTAACCCTAGCGCCACCGAACCTTATGTGTAGACCTACGGTTCGGGAGACACGCAGACATGACCGAGACGACTTCGGCAATAACCAACAGCGGGTCCGATATCCATGTTGGCTCCCACATGCTCCTCGATGATTTCATCGGTTGAACCACGATGTCGAGGATTCGATCAAACCTCGTATGCAATTCCTTTGTCAATCGGTACGCATTTGCCCGAGACTCGATCGTCGGTATCCCAATACCTTGTTCAGCCTCGCACTCGCAAGTCACTTTACTCGCATCAGAATGCATGATCCCGTACAACACCTTGGTCACATTGAGCTCATTATGATGATGCATTACCGAAAGGGCCCAGAGATACCTCTCCGCCATACGGAGTGACAAATCCCAGCCTCGATCCGTGTCAACCCAACAGATACTTTCGAGATACCTGTAATGCACCTTTATAGTCACCCAGCCACGCTAGACGCTTGATACACCCAAGGCACTCCTACGCTAACCGGAGTTACACGATCTCATGGTCGAAGGAAGAGATACTTGACATTGGCAAAGCTTCTAGCAAACTAACTATACGATCTTTTATGCTATGCTTATGATTGTCTTGTCCATCACATCATTCTCCTAATGATGTGATCCCGCTATCAACGACATCCAATGTCCATAGTCGAAACCATGACTATCTATTGATCACAACGAGCTAGTCAACTAGAGGCTCACTAGGGACTCATTGGGTCTAAGTGTTCACACGCATATTACGATTTCCGGATAATACAGCTTATAGCATGAACAAATGACAATTATCATGAACATTGAAATATAATAATCCTTTTATTATTGCCTCTAGGGCATATTTCCAACAGCCTCCCACTTGCACTAGAGTCACTAATCTAGTTACATTGTGATGAATCTAACACCCATAGAGTTCTCGTGTTGATCATGTTTTGCACGCGAGAGAGGTTTAGTCAACGGATCCGCGACATTCAGATCCGTGTGCACTTTGCAAATCTCTATGTCTCCATCTTGAACATTTTCACGGATGGAGTTGAAACGACGCTTGATGTGCTCGGTCTTCTTGTGAAACCCGGCCTTGGCAAGGGCAATAGCTCCAAGTTGTCACAGTAAGAGTTTGATCGGCCCCGACGCATTGGGTATGACTCCTAGGTCGGTGATGAACTCCTTCACCCAAATCGCTTCATGCGCCGCCCCGAGGCTGCCATGTACTCCGCTTCACACGTAGATCCCGCCACGACGCTCGCTTGGCAACTGCACTACCATCGCTCCACCATTCAACATATACACGATCCGGTTTGTGACTTAGAGTCATCCAGATCTGAGTCGGCTAGCGCCGACGAACCCTTTACGCATTTGAGCCTTCGCTCCTCCATAAACGAGAAACATGTCCTTTGTCCTTTTTAGGTACTTCAGATATTCTTGACCGCTGTCCAAAGGTTCCTTGCCGGATTACTTTGGTATCTTGCAACCAAACTTACGGCAAGGTTTACATCGGTCCGTACACAAGATGGCATACATAATAGATACTATGGTCAAGCATAGGGATGACACCCATCTCTTCTTTATCTTTTGTCGTGGTCGTGACTAAGCCGAGCTCAATCTCACACCTTGTAACATAGGCAAGAACCCTTCTTGACTGATCCATTTTGAACCTCTTCAAAATCTTATCAAGGTATGTGCTTTGTGAAAGACCTATGAGGCGCCTCGATCTATCTCTATAGATCTTGATCCCTAATATATAAGCAGCTTCTCCAAGGTCCTTCATTGAAAAACACTTGTTCAAGTAGGCCTTAATGTTGTCCAGAGTTTCGTATCATTTCCCATCAAGAGTATGTCATCTACATATAATAGGAGAAATGCTACAGAGCTCCCACTCACTTTCTTGTAAACGCAAGCTTCTCCATAAGTCTCAAGATAACCCAAACGCTTTGATCATCTCATCAAAGCGAATGTTCCAACTCCGAGATGCTTGCACCAGTCCATAAATGGATCGCCGGAGCTTGCATACTTTGTTAGCGCTCGAGGATCGACAAAACCTTCCGGCTGCATCATATACAGCTCTTCCTTAAGATGTCCATTAAGGAATGCCGCTTTGACGCCCATCCGCCATATCTCATAATCATAGTATGCAATTGCTAACATGATTCGGACGGACTTAAGCTTCGCCACGGAGAGAATGTCTCGTCAGAAGTCAATCCCTTGAACTTGTCGATAACCCTTAGCGACAAGTCGAGCTTTATAGATGGTAACATTACCATCCGCTCCCGCCTTCTTCTTAAAAATCCATTTATTTTCTATCGCCGCCGATCATCGGGCAAGTCCACAAAGTCCATACTTTGTTTTCATACATGGATTCTATCTCGGATTTCATGGCCTCAAGCCATTTGTTGGAATCCGGCCCGCCATTGCTTTTTCATAGTTCAAGGTTCATTGTTGTCTAGCAACATGATTTCCATGACAGGTTGCCGCATTCACTCGGTGCGGAACGTGTCCTCGTGGACCTTCGGTTCAAGAGTAACTTGATCCGGTACATTGATCATCATCAACGCTTTTCTTTCGCTTGGTGGGCATCACAGAACGGTTTCTCGCGCCGCACCACTTTCCCGCTCGAGAGGTAGTACTTCATCGAAGTTCTACTTTCCTCCCACTTACTTCTTTCGAGAGAAACTCTTTCTAGAAAGCATCCGCTCTGGCAACAAAGATCTTGCCTTCGATCTTAAGTAGAAGGTATACCCGACAGCTTCCTTAGGGTATCCTATGAATACGCATTTTCCGACTTGGGTTCGAGCCAGTTGAAGTTTCTTGACATAAGCATCGATCCCCAAACTTTTAGAAACGATACTTAGGTTTCTTCCCAAACCATAATTCATACGGTGTCGCCTCAACGGATTTAGACGGTGCCCTATTTAAAGTGAATGTAGCTGTCTCTAGAGCGATCCCCAAAATGATAGCGTAAATCGGTAAGAGACATCATAGACCGCACCATATCCAATAGAGTGCGACACGACGCTCGACACACCGCTTACCGAGGTGTTCCAGCGGCGTGAGTTGTGAAACGATTCCACATTTCCTTAAGTGTGTGCCAAATTCGTGACTTAAATATTCTCCTCCACGATCCGATCAGAGGAACTTTATCTTTCGTCACATTGATTCTCCACCTCACTCTGAAATTCCTTGAACTTTTCAAAGGTCTCAGACTTGTGTTTCATTAAGTAGACATACCCATATCTACTTAAGTCATCAAGGAGAGTGAGAACATAACGATATCCTCCACGAGCCTCAACGCCATTGGACCGCACACATCAAGATGTATGATTTCCAACAAGTTGGTTGCTCGCCCATTGTTCCGAGAACGGAGTCTTGGTCATTTTGCCTAAGAGGCATGGTTCGCATGTGTCAAACGATTCATAATCAAGAGACTCCAAAAGTCCATCAAGATGGAGCTTCTTCATGCGCTTGACACCAATGTGACCATATGGCAAAGTACACAAGTATGTGGGACTATCGTTATCAACTTTACATCTTTTCGCATCCACACTATGAACATGTGTAATATTACGCCGAGATTCATTAAGAATAAACCATTAACCATCGGAGCATGACCATAAAACATATCTCTCATATAAATCGAACAACCATTATTCTCGACTTAAATGAGTAGCCATCTCAGATCAAACGAGATCCAGATACAATGTTCATGCTCAAACATGGCACTAAATAACAATTATTTAGGTTCAAACTAATCCCAGAGGTAAATGTAGAGGCAGCGTCGACGGCGATCACATCGACTCGAACCATTCCCGACGCCAAGATCGTCACCACGCCCTTCGCCAGCCTCCGCTTATTCCGCAGCCCCCGCCGTGAGTTACATATGTGAGCAACGGCACCGTATCAAATACCTGTGAGTTACTACGAGTAATCGGTAAGGTACACATCAATTACATGTATATCAAATATACCTTTGGTGTTGCCGCCTTCTTATCCGCTAAGTATTTGGGGCAGTTCCGCTCAAAGGTTCTTCCCTTGCAATAAAAGCACTCACCCCAGGCTTGGGTCCATTCTTTGACTTCTTCCCAGAATCGGCTTACCAGCGCGCGCAACATCCTTGCCGCCCTTCTTGAAGTTCTTCTTACCCTTGCCCTTCTTGAACTTAGTGGTCTTATTGACCATCAACACTTGATGTTCTTTCTTGATTTCAGCCTCTCACGACTTCAGATTGAGAACACTTCAGAATGGTCTTTACCATCCTCGCATGTTGTAGTTCATCACAAAGCTCTTGTAGCTTGGTGGGAGCGATCGAGGATTCTGCCAATGACCGCCTCATCCGGAGGTTAATGTTCAACTGGTCATACGTAAGGCAACCTGCATATCTTCGTGATGTGTTCATCGACGTAACTGTTCTCTCCATCTTACAATCAGAGAACTTGTCGGAGACATCATATCTCTCGACCGGCATGAGCTTGAAAACTAGTTTCAGCTCTTCAACATCTCATATGCTCCGTGATGCTCAAAACGCTTTTGGAGCCCCGGTTCTAAGTCAGAGAGCATGCCGCACCGAACGAGGGAGTAATCATCAAGACGAAGCTTGCTGCCGCTCATAACGCCTTGGTTCTTCGAAGGAGCTGCACCTAGCGGTCCTTCTAGGACATATTGCTTCCGGCAGCTATGAGGATGATCTCGTGTTCCGACCCAATTCGAGATAGTTGCTGCCATCATCTTTCAAATTTTGGTTTTCTAGGAACGCTGAAGTTCATGTTGACATTTGCGCTGGCCATTGATCTACAAGACATATTTGCAAAGGTTTTAGACTAAGTTCATGATAATAAAGTTCTTAATCAAAATTATGAACTCCCACTTAGATTAGACATCCTCTAGTCATCTAAGTGTTACACGATCCGAGTCGACTAGCCCGTGGTCCGATCATCACGTGAGACGGACTAGTCATCATCGGTGAACATCTTCATGTTGATCGATCTTCCATACGACTCGTGTTCGACCTTTCGTCTCCGCCTTCCGAGGCCATGTCCGCACATGCTAGGCTCGCTGGTTAACCCTAAGTGTTTTCGCTGTAAAACCGTCTTACACCCGCTGTATGTGAACGTAAGAATCCATCACACCCGATCATCACGCGGTGCTTAGAAGCTTATTTAACCGTAGCAACGGTGCACGCTTAGGGAGAACACTTCTTGAAATTTTATAAGGGATCATCTTATTTACTACCGTCATTCTAAGTAAACAAGATGCATAAACATAATAAACATCACATGCAATTATATAGTTGTGACATGATATGGCCAATATCATCAAGCTCCATTGATCTCCATCTTCGGGGCTCCATGATCATCTTGTCACCGGTCTTGACACCATGATCTCCATCATCATGATCTCCATCATCGTGTCTTCATGAAGTTGTCACGCCAACGACTACTTCTACTTCTATGACTAACGCGTTTAGTAATGAAGTAAAGTAGTTTACATGGCGCTCTTCAATGACACGCAGGTCATACAAAAATAAAGACAACTCCTATGGTTCTGCCGTTGTCATACTCATCGACATGCAAGTCGTGAATCCTATTACAAGAACATGATCTCATACATCACAATTCATCATTCATCACAACTTCGCCATATCACATCACATGATCAATCGCTGCAAAAACAAGTTAGACGCCCCCTAATTGTTGTTGCATCTTTACGTGGCTGCATTGGGTTCTAGCAAGAACGCTTTTCCTACGAATCACCACAACGTGATTTTGTCAACTTCTATTTACCCTTCATAAGGGCCTTGTTCATCGAATCCGCCCAACTAAAGTGGAGAGACACACCCGCCAGCCACCTTATGCAACTAGTGCATGTCACCGGTGGAACCGGGTCTCACGAAGCGCACGTAAGGTTGGTCCAGGCCGCTTCATCCCACAATACCGCTGAGCAAGAAAAGACTAGTAGAGGCAAGTAAGATGACAAGATCAACGCCCACAACAAATTGTGTTCTACTCTGCATTAGAGAACTACGATAGACCTAGCTCATGATGCCACTGCTGGGGGAACGCTGCGTAAAATTAAAATTTTTCCTACGGCTTCACCAAGATCCATCTATGAGTTCATCTAAGCAACGAGCAACGGAGAGAGATAGCATCTACATACCACTTATAGATCGCGTATGAAGCTTGCAAGGTGATGATGGAGTCGCATCAACGTGATTCAGATCACCGATGCCAAGTGCTGAACGGACAGCACCTCCGCTGCTCAACACACGCACGGGACGAGCGACGCCTCCTCCTTCTTGATCCAGCAAGGGGAAGGAGAGGTTGAGGAAGACAGCTCCACCGCAAACGACGACAAGGCAGGATGGTGGAGAAGCAAGATCTCGGCAGGCTTCACGAGCTCTACGGAGGAGGAGATGTGTTGGGAGGGAGGGCTGCGCCTGGGAGTTGGTACAGCAGCCCTCCCTCCCCCTTTATATAGGCCTCTGGTGGCTGCCCCGAGATCCAATCTGTGGGGCGGCGGCCAAGGGGGTGGAGGCCCCTGCCAGTGGGCGCCCCACCACTAGGGTTTCAACCCTAGGCGCAGGGTGGGCCTAGGGGCGACCAGCCCCTGTGGGCTGGTTCCTTCCCTTGGCCCATGGGGCCCTCCGGATAGGTGGCTCCCACTGGTGGACCCTCGACCTTCCTGGTCCCAGATTTTACCGAAACCCCAAACTTTCCCGATGGTCAAACACCACTTCCTATATATTATTCTTTACCTCCCGACCTTCCGAACTCCTCGTGACGTCCGGATCTCATCCGGACTCCAAACAACATTCGTGGTCACATACTTGACTTCCTACTAACCCTAGCGCCACCGAACCTTATGTGTAGACCTACGGTTCGGGAGACACGCAGACATGACCGAGACGACTCGGCAATAACCAACAGCGGGTCCGATATCCATGTTGGTTCTACATGCTCCTCGATGATTTCATCTGCTGAACCACGATGTCGAGGATTCGATCAAACCCCGTATGCAATTCCTTTGTCAATCGGTACGCATTTGCCCGAGACTCGATCGCCGGTATCCCAATACCTTGTTCACCTCAAGCACGGCAAGTCACTTTACTTGTACCGCAATGCATGATCCCGTACAACACCTTGGTCACATTGAGCTCATTATGATGATGCATTACCGAAAGGGCCCAGAGATACCTCTCCGCCATAACGGAGGACAAATCCCGCCTCGATCCGTGTCAACCCAATGATACTTTCGAGATACCGTAATGCACCTTTATAGTCACCCAGCCACGCCAGGATGTTTGATACACCCAAGGCACTCCTACGGTAACCGGAGTTACACGATCTCATGGTCGAAGGAAGAGATACTTGACATTGGCAAAGCTTCTAGCAAACTAACTATACGATCTTTTATGCTATGCTTATGATTGTCTTGTCCATCACATCATTCTCCTAATGATGTGATCCCGCTATCAACGACATCTAATGTCCATAGTCGTGAAACCATGACTATCTATTGATCACAACGAGCTAGTCAACTAGAGGCTCACTAGGGACTCATTGGGTCTAAGTGTTCACACGTATTACGATTTCCTGATAATACAGCTTATAGCATGAACAAATGACAATTATCATGAACATTGAAATATAATAATCCTTTTATTATTGCCTCTAGGGCATATTTCCAACAAACTGCAAGGCCTAGGCGGATGGTAACAGGAGACGAGGGACACAATGTTTTACCTGTGTTCGGCCCTCTCGATGGAGGTAAAACCCACGCCCCGCTTGATTAATATTGATGATATGGGTAGTACAAGAGTGGATCTACCACGAGATCAAGGAGGCTAAACCCTAGAAGCTAACCTATGGTATGATTGTTGTAATGTATGTTGTCCCACGGATTAAAGCCCTCCGGTTTATATAGACACCGAGGAGGCTAGGGTTACACAGAGTCGGTTAGAATGGTAGGAGATCTACATATCCAGATTGCTGCTTGCCTTCCACGCCAAGGAAAGTCCCATCCCACACGAGCCGAGTCTTCAATCTTCTATCTTTGTAGTCTTGGAGTCCGACGGATAATGATAGTCCGCTGTCCGACACCCCTAGTCCAGACTCCTCAAGAGTCTCCCTAACCAGGCTTCAATGACGATAAGTCCAGCTAAGGCTTATAGTCTTCGGCGCTGTAAGGCGGTTCTCCTTCAAATTCCATGTACCGCCAACAGTGTCCGGCCATCTTGAATATCAGGCTCCTCGGCTTCTACACCAAATAATGGCCTTCTTCCACGCTAGCCGCATCTAATGCGGTGCCGTGGTGTTTTTTACATTCCACCCCTAGTTGTGCGAAGTCGTCCGCCTACAAAAGAGGCAAGAATCCAGATCCAAACCGCACTGCCTTCCTCCCGCTGAATACCCCATCAAAGCGCCTTTGACCTAAAAATCCATTCCACCATGGATCGCTGACACGGCTCTTTCTTCACGCGCCCCCAGCCCACCGCCGGGAATTGGAGGAGGTGCTTTTTCGCACAACGAGCTAGTAAAGCTCCAAACGGGGGATTTCTCCTCCGCCTTATGGTCCCAACCGGGCCGGACTGGTTACTTATCAAGGTGGGAGGCAGCGGAGGACACCCAAGCCCCAATAAGGGGGAGCGTATGATTTGTCCCCTATCCGATAAGGGGACCTCGGATTCCCAATACATCCGCTCCTCCGCTGGCCCCGGAGTTCTACGGACCGGCCCACCACCTCACGCCCGACTCTGCCCCGCATATTATGGGCTACGAGCTCTTTGTGAGCTATTCTCGGGCATTGAGCCCCATTTTGCACTGTGGAAGAGGCTGTTTTGCCTCGCACTCGCTCTCACGAGGGGTCCATATATCATATGGGCGGCGCCAAATATGGCGATCACCGGGACCGATACCCATCCGTACTCCTAAGAAGGCGTCCAAGATCGGCCTCGAGTGGTTTTATATAGGAGACGCCCGCTACTGCACTCCACCCGGATCGCCTCCCGGAGTTTAGTGCTGCTCCCTTGAAGAAACGCTCGAGCTGGCGCCTCATGAGCCCCCGATTGAGGAAGACAAGAGCTGCCCATTACTTGATGGGCCGAATAAGATTATTGGCCCATTCTCGCTTGACCGTGATCGGAGTTATGGCGACATGCATCAAGCGGGGTACAGCCATTGCAATACAGAGGCCACCCCATGTGGGATTTCAACGGGAGGACGATGCCACCCGCATGGCCAAGAAGGGCCGGATTCACCGAGGATCTCGTGGAGATCCCGCCCAGCCTTTTACAAGGGGGAGAAGGAGGACTTTCTTCAGCGAACCCTCCAATGGGTTTTCCATGACCAACCCTAGGGGATGGGTAAGGAACACCTTGAAGGGTTCAACCTGCTTTCAAGTTTAAGCTTCTTACATTATGTCTTCGGCGCAGGATCTACGCCGGACTGTGGAGGACATGGTGAGTCCTGCTCCGCAACTCGAGGATCCAGAAAGATCCCTGGACCCGGCCTCCGAAGAGGATCCGGACATCGCGGTGGAGCTGATCGACGGGGTGTTTCACCAGCTCAGCATAGATAATGCTTTAGTCGCCATTACGGCGGACTACCCCGGAGTAAGTTCGGCTTCTCAGGTGACCGCGACCGAAGTCTGGACACCATTATCTCTTCCCTGCCCATTTCTAACCTTCACGAACGATGGTATTTTGCAGGAAGCGCCTTTACGGCAGGAAGCCGAGCCCGTGGTGGCTGACCAACAGAGGCCAGTCCGGACCAGCAGGCGGAAAAGGAGCGTGGTGCGAGTGGAATCGTCACCGCAAAGGTATAGCTCGTATTTGAATTTTTAGAGCAACGTTCCGAGAAAACGCCCGAGTGCTCATAATCTTTAGAGAAAAAGCGCCACGGATCAAGGGCGCAGGTTGCCGATCCAACCTATACCGCCAGCTCCAAAGACCCGCCCGAGGGGGGAGGCAAGCGCAAGACGCGGGCCGGATCCTCCTCCAACGGCGACACCGACTGCATCGTCCGCCACTAAGTTCGAGGTGGAGAGCGCCATGAACCATAGGCGCCACCGACAGATTTCGTGAGGCGGTTTTTCCCCGAGGCATTGGATGCCTTTAACGCAGGGACGCGAGATCTCCGCGCCGCCAAGATGGTTTTACCAGAGCCATGGAGCAAGATGCTAAAGACACACGAGTAAGGGAATTTCAATGGTTGTATATACCAAGAGTCTCGAGACTTAAAGTAGTTATGCTAACTGATTTAAGGATCATTTGAAAACGCAGGCTCTACCGAGAAGAACGCCTAACTATCTCGAGCTGCAAGATTGCACGGCCCAACTTGAGGTCAAGATTTGTCGCCGCAGAGGAGACGCAAAGACCCCTCCCGGTAACACATTTTTATTAATAAATATAGCGCTGGCGGCGGCGTATGCGCGAGTCTAATAGTGACATTGTAGTACCACCGACAAGATCCGGACAGCAGTATCGCTGCGCCACTAAAGGTCAAGCGAGAGTGTGCTGAATAGGGTTCAGCAGAAAGGAACAAGCTCCAGGATGCCAACGCCAAGCTTGGAGAAGAGCCGAAGGCGCTCAGCCGAGCTGTCCAGTTCGCTAAGGAGAATCAGCGACTTCGCCGCGAATTTATAGTAAGTGCTTGAGCGGACTTTTTGAAAAGAAGAGTTCGGGCGGGATGTATTTTGACATGATTTGTCTTGTAGGTATACTCACGGGTCGCCCCGCAGAGGAGATGCTCATATCAACGGGTGATCAACTTCCGAATCGTTGCAGCTACTCGAACGAAGTTCGGCAGGCAATGAGCGGCGCTGCTCAAAGCTTTATGGCCAGCTCACCCTACCCGAGGGCCTCGGGAGCTTATGGAGAAGCCGCAGGAGGGGGCAGCGCCTGCTTAGGAAGATTTCGCTTGTCATCAAGGTGCTGTGGAGGCTTGGGCCATGGTGAAGACGCTGACAAGAAGGCGGATCCCAACCACATGGCCGGTTGGACTGGTGGGGCCCAATGGAAGGAGATCCTCGTGAGTTTAGTGTACGGCCAAGTAGAGTTGGTGCTAAATTTTCCCAACGGGACTATAAACTAGACAGCCTGTTAGACGGATTGAGGAGGAATACAATCAAGAATTTGACAATGTATGTTATCCTTAAAGTGACATGTGAAATGCCTTCTAGCCGGATTGTAGATCGCTTGTCTTGCCGACCTTTTCGCTTCAACCTCGGGACCCTAGAGTCCGGAGTGTGTCCGAATACCTCTTTGGTTGAGACACAACCGTGGTATGCATGGAGACCAAAGCGAGGGTCATTAGTGCTTTATCGCATAAGTGCCCAACTAGTTATGTTATATTACATGGTTAGTAAGAAACATCTTCCAGGAGAATAGTTCCGCTAAGGGTTCTTTCGCTGGGAGGCATGCCCTAAAGTGCATGTCCGACTGCAAAGAAAGCAAGAAACATCCGGGGCAGATAGATAAAATAGGTAAAAATTCATCTTTAAATCACCGATCTAATATTCCCTTAAGAATGCTAGCTTTCGCTTCACCCACCGAGGTACACATCCGTCGACCGGCAAGAATAATCGCAGAGGTGCTCCTTTACCTCCTAGCCGAACAATCGGGAACGAGGGGTAAGCACAGAGCCAGCAACCCAGCTTGGCCAAAACTTAAGTCATATCGATGCATATAATGGCGAGTAAAATGTACATGTGGAAGCTTGACACATGTGCCGGGTACGAAACTCAGATAATTGAGCTTCAGAAAAGAAGCCCCCAGGAGTAATGAGTGCGAATGGCACATCATGCGTATGCAAAAGATGCGAAAATAGGCCCATAAGGGCTTTTAAATAAAAAGGATAAAAAGAGAAACAAAAAGACAGCCGAAGTGTAAAAGTTTGGACGGGGGAAAGGGACGAACTCTTAGTCCGGGCGCTAGGCATAGAATCGCCGGAGGCGGGCTGCGCTCCATGGGTTCGCTCGAGTCGGTTATCCGACGATTTCTTAGACGGTATGCTCCGCCGTCGACTTGATTGATAATGAAGGGCCCTCCCATTTGGGCTTGAGCTTGTCCTTTTCTTGTCCAGCAGCGAGAACTAGTTCACCAACGCTGTAAGTCTTGGCCCGCATCGCTTTGATATCTTCAGTGCTGCCGCGATAAAATGCGGAACGAGCCTTCGCGACGCCACGCTCTTCCTCCAATGTGTCCAGCTGTCCCGCCGATCAAGCTCGGCTTCTTTCCTCATACATGCGCACTCGAGGTGAGTCATGAATAATGTCACAGGCAAGACTGCTCTCGCCAGATACCATAAAAATGGTGTGAATCCGTAGTACGGTTAGGCGTTGTCCGCAGCCCCCGTAGTACGGAGTCGAGCTCCTCGACCCATTGTGTGTCGGATTTAGTAAGTGACCTCACTAATCCGGGTTTAATGCCGCCATTATTAGACCATTTGATCTTTCCACTTGACCGCTGGTTTGAGGGTGATAAACTGAAGCATAGTCGAGCTTGATGCCCATATTTTGCACCATGACTTAACCTCATCGGCTGTGAAGTTCGTGTCGTTGTCGGTGATGATGCTGGGGGACTACGAGCGTGTACCACCCCGATATAAAGTCTATCACTGGTCCGACTCGCCGCTTTGACCGGTTTGGCCTCTATCCATTTGGTGAATTTATCCACCATGACCAATAGGTACCTTTTGCTTGTGGGTTCCCTTTAAGGGGTCCAACCATGTCAAGCCCCTGCACCGCGAACGGCCGTGTAATGGGTATGGTTTTGAGGGCGGGTGGCATATGGCTCGATTAGCAAAGAGTCGACAACCAACGATCGCCGACCAAGTCTCGCTGTCGCCGAGCCGCCGGCCAATAAAATCCAGACGGAATGCCTTTCCTACAAGGGCCCGGCTGTCACAGTAGTGTCCGCCTTTGTCCGCATGAATTTCAGCCACGGTTTCGCTTCTTCTTCGGAGATACACCTCTCAAGGACTCCGTTGTACTTTTCTTATAAAGTTCTCCTCATGGACCTTGTAGGCTTTTGATCGCCGGACTATGCAGCGGGCCTCGCTTTGGTTTCGGAAGTTCCTGCCAAGCAAGTAGGCTAGAAAGGTTCTGTCCACGCCGCGACATCGCCATTATGACGTAATGGAGGTGTTATGTCGTCTCGCTGAATCATCAATTGATGCGGTTTTTTCGGTTTGTCGCTACCGGCCTCTCTTCCCATAGTACGGATGGCTTGAAGAGCCGCTCCAGAAGATATTTGAGGACAGATCACGCCGCACCGATGCGCGCAAGACGCCGCCGCTTGGTTATTATCTCGAGCTATGTGATGGAATTCCAGCCCTTCAAATCGAGCTGACATTTTTAGGATAGCGCTATGATATGCTGCCATTTTCGGATCCTTGGCGCCAAAGTCTCCGCTTATTTGGGATATTGCAAGGTTTGAGTCCTCACAAGACCTCTAGGCGCTGAATGCCCATGGAGACCGCCATCCGGAGACCATGTAACAGGCCTTGTATTCGCCGCGTTGTTGGAGTCCGGTACATTATTTGAAGTACATATCGATCTGTATCTCCGTTGGAGACGCCAAGACGACACCAGCCCCCAGTCCGCCAACATTTTGGAGCCGCCGAAATGCATAGTCCGCTTGAGTATGCGCCAGACTTTTGGGAGTTCGCCGTCCATTCGGCATTTAAGTCAGCCAAAACTTGTGACTTTATAGCTCGTCGAGGTTTGTAAGTTATGTCGAATGGTAAGAGCTCGATGGCCCATTTTTCAATCCTACCCGCTGTGTCGCGTTATTTATAATGTCATTTAGTGGTACTTCAGAGGCCACTGTTATCGAACACTCTTGAAAGTAGTGCCGGAGTTTCCGGGACGCCATGAACACCGTGATATTCTATCTTATGATAGTGCGGGTAACGGATTTGCAAGGGGTTAACACAAAGGATACATAATACACTGGTTTTTGAAGAGGGAATTTATGCCCTTCGCTCTCGCTCGACGACGAGGACCGCGCTTACAACTTGATGTGTTGCTGCGATGTATAACAACATTGGTTCGCCCAGAGTGGGCGCAGCCAGACCGGATTTGTTGCCGCGATGGCCTTTATTTCTTCGAGTCCGCAAGGCAGATCCGCCCACTCAAAGTGTTCGCGCGCTTGAGGAGGCGAGAAGGGCAACGCCTTTTCTCCTAGACGGAGATAAGCGCTTAAGGCTGCCACGATCCCGTTAATTTTGTATTTGTTTGAGGTCCTTTGAATATCCAACTCGTGATAGAGGTCGGATTTAGCCGGATTTGCTTCAATTCCTCTACCGGATACAATGAAGCCCAAAGAGCTTTCTCGCCTGGTACACCAAAACGCATTTTTCCGGATTCAGCTTGATGTCATATGCCCGAGGTTTTCGAATGTGAGCCTCAAATCGCCTACTAGAGTTTCGACAGTTTTGTTTTGACGACTACGCCGCCTACATATGCCTCGATCGCTTTTGCCGATCCGGTGGCTGACATGTTTGAATCATGCGCCGATATGTTGCGCCGCATTTTTAAGTCCGAAGGGCATCGTGTTGAAGCGTAATGGTCCATATGGAGTGATGAATGCCGCTGTGGCTTGGTTCGCTCCGCCATCTTGATTTGATGATAGCCGAGTATGCGCCCGTGAAGCACAACGAATCGTGTTCGCCGCGGCATCGATAATTTGATCGATGCGGGGAGAGGGAAGGATCCTTTGGGCAAGCCTTATTGAGGTCTTTAAAATCGGCTACAGAGGCGCCAGTGATTTATCCTTCTTGGTACCATCACCAGATTTGCTAGCCAGTCCGATGTTTGATATCTCTAATGAACCGCTTCCAATAGTTTGGCTAGCTCTTCTCCCATTGCCTGCCTTTTGGGTTCGAAAATCGCCAAGAGCCTGCTTGATCGGCTTAAACTTTTAGGATGTTTAGGCTGTGTTCTCGCCAACTCGTGGGATTCCGGCATGTCCGGGGATGCCAAGCTTAAGATATCCAATTTTCCCGGCGAATTCAAGCAAGCGGCGCGCCTACTTGGGTTCAATTGTGCCCCAATGGAGGCCGCTTTTGTTGGGTCCGCTGGATGGACCTCGAATTTTACTATTTCTCTCGCTGGTTTGAAGGAGGTGGACTTGTATCTTTATCGAGTATCACATCATCCCTGTTCACCGAGAGAGCAGCAGCGGTGAGTTCTTCTCCGCTAAGGCTTTGATAGTGCCTCGAGGGCTAGTGCGGTTGTTTTGTTTTCGCACGGAGTGCTATGTCCGGATCACTAGCGAGAGTGATTATTCCGCCGCCCAAGCATTTTGAGCTTCATGTACCCGAATGAGGTATTGCTTGAAAATTGTGAATGCCTCTCGCCTAATATGGCGTGATACTCGCTGAACGGGCCACCGAACGTGACTTCTTCGGATCTCAGAATTGTCCGGAGAGCCGAACACCACATCGAGTGTGATTTTTCCAAAGGCAGCGCTTTCCGCTAGGGATTATTCCTCTAAAGGTTGTGCTGCTTCGCCAATACGGCTCCAACCGATTTCCATTTTTCGCAGAGTTTCTCAGAATGAGGTTTAGTCCGCCGCCGCCATCCATGAGGACTTTTGTCACCGAAAGTCAGCCCAATATGGGACTAAGTACCAAAGGTACCGGTGCTCGTTGTTCGAATTTAGGCTCGCCGCCGGCGCTGAAGGTAATAGCCGTGGTCACCCATGGATTTGCTGTTGCTACTTGGTAGACTTCGCGAGTCCGTGGATTGTTCGCTGCGATATTATTTGATGCGAAGGTCTCAAAGACCGTTGATACTGTGGCGGGTATCGCTGGAGTGGTTTCCTGAGCTAGAAGTTCTCGCCACTTTTGGCCACCGCCGTAATATCCAACATGCTCGGTTATGTGTTGGGACGGCCCTCTCGCACTATGAAGTTTACAGGTCCATTGAGCCATCCCTCCAAGACGGTTGCGCTTCCTTATTGGGTTTCGCTTTTTCGCTTTTGCATCCGGGGCCCGAGTGTAAGGTGCCCTTTACTACGGACTCGGGTTTAGCCGATTATCCCAAAATTGATTTTCAGTTTTCCGAAACTTTCCATCGCACAAGATTTTCAGACTATGGACACCAGATCGGTGAAGCGCTGTAATTCAAGGACGATCAATGGCGCTAGGATTCCCTTGTCCATGCAGTTATTGCGTAAGATTGAGATTGCATTTTTCTCGGCATTCCTTTATCCCGTCCCATAACCAGAGGAATCGCCCAAGAATGGCGCATCGCTTCAAGGCTCTTGCCAGATAGAGATAGATCGATATGTCCGGGCGGGTGGGTGGTCTAAAATCCGGATCCTCGCCCATCTTGGGGCTCAAAGGCCGAGGGTTTCCAAATTGAAGGTTGGTTTGCTGGACACAATCCAGAAGTCCGGAGCGATGCATGATTTTAAGTTCAATGCTCGATCAAGTCCGCCCTCCGTGGGAATCGACGAGAGGGTTCGAATCCGACATGAATTGTTTTCAACATAGGCAAAGAGTTGCCGGGTTGCTCTTCCACCACCGTGATGCGTGGGTGGCCCGGGAGAGTTAATCTCTCTCGATCGGTTTTAAGCCCATGCTGGTTGTAGTCTCAGAGCGACTCCTGTGGCGGCGATGCGATCCAAGAGCTCGCTAATGATGAGAGCTCTATTGGGTCCAACTGCTCGGCAGCTTTAGGGCCGACGCGAAGATTGCTTCGACGACTTGCGAGGTCATTGTCGGCGGCGCCGGACAGTGGTCATAAGAAACCACCAAGCCGGATAGTTTGGCCGGGCCAAGGCCCTTCGCCGAAAAACACCGCCTTTGAAAACGGGTGGAGGCATCCGCCTATCGGTGATGACACGTAGGAACTCTCAATGAAAGCACCAATGTCGGTGTCAAACCGCGGATCTCGGTAGGGGGTCCCGAATCAGGCGCTAGGCGGATGGTAACAGAGACGAGGGACACAATGTTTTTACCTGTGTTCGGGCCCTCTCGATGGAGGTAAAACCTCACGCCCCGCTTGATTAATATTGATGATATGGGTAGTACAAGAGTGGATCTACCACGAGATCAAGGAGGCTAAACCCTAGAAGCTAGCCTATGGTATGATTGTTGTAATGTATGTTGTCCCACGGACTAAAGCCCTCCGGTTTATATAGACACCGGAGGAGGCTAGGGTTACACAGTAGTCGGTTAGAATGGTAGGAGATCTACATATCCAGATTGCTGCTTGCCTTCCACGCCAAGGAAAGTCCCATCCGACACGAGCCGGAGTCTTCAATCTTCTATCTTCGTAGTCTTGGAGTCCGCGGATAATGATAGTCCGATCGTCTCGACACCCCTAGTCCAGACTCCTCAGCCGGTCAGGTCGAATTTTAGTAGGGTTTATCCTCAACTTGCGGATTGTGTTTGAATATCGCAGTTCAAGTCGCTGCCTCCGCCCATCGACTTTAGTAAATTGTAGTCCGTCGATTATGGGATCCAATATCGTAAGGCAGTCCGTCCTATGCTTCGAAGCGCTCGAATAATCCAGCGGTCAAAAGTGATTGGTTGTGATATCCAATCTCTATGGTCTGGCTGGGTTGGACCGCAAGGCTCTTTTTAGAAGGTGCCGCACTATTTTTCCGTGATATCACATGAAGTGAGTTTATCGCTTTGACCTCTTGTGGGAAAGTATTTTGCTTTCCGTGCTCTATCGGTGGGGTTTATCATGTTCGCTGACGCCCGAGCCCCTTGTGTTCGGGCGCTTAATCGCCAGATCGTTTGAAACCCAACAACTCGGCGGGTATGGTTTGCGGCCTTCCGGGTACTGTGGATTTGACATGTCCGACCCAAAATCTTATTTAAGTTGGACAACTCATCGCCATCCTTAAGAGGTGGTGTTTTGTTGTTTGGTCATGAAGCTTTTGAATCCGGGCGCTGACCGCCGTGTTTTTGGACTTTTTTCTTTATTCCGCGCTGTTTTTTCAAGCGCCGTGATTTTCCGCTTCCATCTCTTATCTCGGATGTACTTGGGTCGCTGGTGCTGCATCTTGCTAGCCAGTTATCCTCTCCCGCACGTAAGCGGGTCATGAGGCTTGTTAGCGACATTGTCCTCGCTTTCTTGGCCGAGGTGTCCGCAAGCCATTCGCCCTTGACATTGTGTTTAAAAGCTGCTAAGGCTTCAAGCGTCCGGACAATGACTATTTGGTTCTTTTTGGAGAGGAACCTATTCCAGAATTTACGCTACCGACTCTCCGCTGTTGAGTTATATGACTTAGATCATCTCAGATCCGGAGGGCGGACATAAGTCCCTTGAAAATTTGTTCAAACGCGCCCCTCGAGCTCTTCCCAACTTCCCACAAGAGTTTTCGGGAGGCTTTAAGCCAATGACGGGCTGGCCCTTTGAGCTTGAGGGGTAGGTGTTTTATGGCGTGAGATCATCTCCTCCGCCATGTGTATATGTAGTATATAATCTTCTATCCGCACTCTGTGGTCTGTTGTTCCATCGTAGGCCTCTATGTTTATGGGTTTAAATCCTGCTGAAATTCATGGTCCAAAGACCTCATTGGTGAAACGAGGGGTGTGCGCCTCCAGATTTGGGTGTGCTATTATCTTCGGACACTTGACGTGTTGCCTTGCTTCCTCGGGCCTTCTTCTTTGGCCCGAAATGGACTGGCCAGCCATCTGCTCTTTCCAGTTCATTAGCCGACTTATGTGCGGCGCCACTTTCGAATTTGGCCTATCATCCGCCGCCTATCCAACCAGCGGTTTTTCGTTTTGACCGTGGGGGCTCTAGGGCCTCTCGCCACCTTCGTAATGTACCGCGCTCGGTAGCTCTTGGATTGGTGGCTATCGCCGATTTATCCGCGGTTTTGAGCTTCCGCTTCCTTCTTCAAGCTTCTTGCAGTGTTGAGGAGTCGCTTCAAGGTTTTACTATCCGCGGCGTGTCCGCATGAGATCGTCCGGATCGTCATTTTCGCTGGCCTCGACTGATTATCCGACTCGGCCCTGTTCGGACGGTTGCTTATCTCGCATGTTCGCTGCCCACTTGTGTGCCCTGCTGTATTATGGGGTCCTTAGGAGCGTTGTTGTTGTCGAGGCGGACTTAGGGCGGCGCTATACCGCTGTTTAGGTTGTTTGGCGGCCGGGTTGTTCTTCGCCGCGCCCGCTGGTCCTCGTGATCGCTTCTTTTTGGGGTATCCACCATATATACGCTATATGACGAGGTGGTTCTCCGCGCCGTAGGCGCTGGTTCTGTTCGCTCTCGCGCCGCCGCCTATACCGCCGATGTCTTCGAGTCATAGTCTAGCATGTCGGTTAGATCGCCGACAAGTGGCTACAAAGTGGGTGGTGGGTGGGCGCTGAATTTCTTCGCCATCCGTATCCCAACCATCATGACCATAGTCCGCCAGTGGCTCTTCGATAACGAGATGCTTTAGCAATTTAAGATGTCGCCAAAGGGCGAAGCATTGAAGATGTCCGCGCGGTGAATTCCATAACCGCGCCCAACTGATTCGACAGGTAGGGGCATGGGAGGTCCGGAGTCCGCAAGGAGTCCGCACTGAATCACGAAGCTTCATGAGGGACAAGATTAGTGTTCGCCCATCGCCATGGAAGAAAGCCCCGAGGCGTGTCCACCCACCGATCTCGATCTGGGTGATCGGCCCGACTAAGGGCCAAGCGGATTCGCAGGCGGGTTACCAAGGCACTGCTCGGAGGCGTAGCTAGATCATGCCCATCGTAATAAAGGCGGGCGCGCTTTTGGCTATGGCTCGAGCCCGTCAAGATCAAGTCTCCGTGGACGCTAGCCGTGAAGTTTAGATTCAATCCGACCGACGGCCAGGGGCGAGCTGATCTGCTCCAGATGGCTGCTTAATTAATTCCGCGCAGCGCGGTCCGCCGAATACGAAGATCTGTCCGGGAGGAAAGTCTCACCCAGACAGCGTTGTTGGTTGAAGATGCCATCGAGCCAATCGGTGACGCACACGCAGGAACTCTCAATGAAAGCACCAATGTCGGTGTCAAACCGTGGATCTCGGTAGGGGGTCCCGAATCGCGCGCCTAGGCGGATGGTAACAGAGACGAGGGACACGATGTTTTACCTAGGTTCGCCCTCTCGATGGAGGTAAAACCCTACGCCCCGCTTGATTAATATTGATGATATAGGTAGTACAAGAGTGGATCTACCACGAGATCAAGGAGGCTAAACCCTAAAGCTAGCCTATGGTATGATTGTTGTAATGTATGTTGTGTCCCACGGATTAAAGCCCTCCGGTTTATATAGACACCGGAGGAGGCTAGGGTTACACAGTAGTCGGTTACAATGGTAGGAGATCTACATATCCGTATTGCCAAGCTTGCCTTCCACACCAAGGAAAGTCCCATCCGACACGGACGGAGTCTTCAATCTTGTATCTTCAGAGTCTTGGAGTCCGCGCGACGATGATAGTCCGCTGTTCGACACCCCTAGTCCAGACTCCTCACCAACCCTTCAAACTTCTTTTTCCAGCTTCCCGACAGCTAAGTAAAGAATCAAATATGGTTGGACTTCTGACATCCCATTCCTTCATCACCTGGTTAACCACCAAATCTGAATCGCCATACACCATGAGGCGACGGACGCCGAGTGAGATGGCCATACGCAACCCATATGGAAGTGCTTTGTATTCTGCTTCATTGTTGGAGGAATCAAAGTGAATCTGGAGAACATAATTAAGCTTGTCTCAACGGGGGAACACCAATACTACTCCAAAGACTCGATTCGCTTAGCATCTTGGAACCATCGAAGAACATAGTCCAATGTTCCGAGTGAACTTGAGTCGGTAGTTGCTGTTCAATCCACTCGGCAAGGAAATCCGCGATTGCTTGGGACTTGATAGATTTCTTTGCCTCAAACTTGATGTCAAGTGGAAGGAGTTCAATCGCCCATTTTGCTACTCGACCAGTTGCATCTCTGTTATTCACGATCTCAGACAACGGTGCATCGCTGACGACTGTAATAGAGTGATCAGAGAAGTAATGCGCAACCCTCTTCATGGTCATGTAAATTCCATAGACAAGCTTCTGATAATGAGGGCGTTGAACCTTGCACTGCTTGGACGGAGTCAAAACTTCAGAGAGATAATAAACTGGGCGTTGAACCTTGTACGCTTTTCCTTCCTCTTCTCGCCGACCGCGAGTATCAGATCGACCACTTGTCCAAAGGGCTGCAATGTAAAGCAAGAAAGGCTCTTTTGCTGATTGGCGAACGAGCACCGCTGGGTGGAAAGCAGGCTTTGAACTCGCAAATGCCGCAACGGCTTCTTCGCACTCACTTGAACTTATCGACTTCTTCATCAATCGGTAAAGAGGCAAGGCCTTTTCACCGAGACGAGAGATGAATCGACTCAAGGCAGCCAAACAACCAAATAACTTTTGAACATCATGCACTCGCATGGGGTGTTTCATTCGGAGGATGGTATCAACTCTTTTCTCGATTGGTGTCGATCCTCGCTCGAAACGAAAATCGGGAAGTTTTCCTCCGAACTCCGAATGTGCACTTTGACGGGTTAAGCTTGATATCGCACCTTCTTAGGTTGGCAAAGGTTTCATGAGATCACCAATAGGTCGGAACCTTTGCGATACTTGATCTTGATGTCATCCATGTATGCCTCCACATTCCGACCGACGGGGTAAGGTGCACTTCGATCATTCTCATGAACGTGGGTCCGCGCTTTTAAGACCGAATGGCATGGTGATATAGCAAAAGCACCAATGGGGTGATGAAGGCTGTTTTATTTCATCGACCATACAGCGGATCTGATGATACCCGGAATAGGTATCTAAAAGACAAAGGCCACACCCCGCAATGAAGTCAACAATTTGATCGACACGGGAGAGGGAATGATCTTCGGCAGGCCCGATTGATATGCTTGAAATCAATGCACATGCAAAGTGAATCGCCCTTCTTGGGGACCATGACGACATTGGCAAGCCACTGGAGTGGTAGATTTCACGATGAACTCGCTGCCAACAATGAGCCACTTCTCACCGATTGCTTTTCTTCTTCGAACGGCGGACCGCCAAGGTGCTTTTGATGTTTTTACCTTGGGGTCGACACGCAAATGGTGCTCAGCCAGTCCTTTGGGTACACCTGGCATGTCAGAGGGTTTCCATGCGAAGATGTCCCAATTCTCACGGAGGAACTGGATGAGCGCTTCTTCCTATTTGCTGTCGAGCATCGTTGATATATGAGTCGATGCAGCGTTGGGATCAGTCGGGTGAATATGAATCGGCTTTGTTTCACCACTCTATTGAAACGCAGAGTTCGTCGCAGGCTTCTTGGCTCGGAGCAAAACACTCGGATCCGCACTCTTCTGATACTCTTGGAATTCAACCGCCGCCATCTGTGCATCGGCGATTTTGGAACCTTTCTGGAAACATTCTTCCGTCGCCGATTGCCGCTGGACCGTGATCACACCTTTGGGACCAGGCATCTTCAGCTTGAGGTACACATAACACGGTCGAGCCATGAAACAAGCGTACGCCAGTCTCCCTAGGATGGCGTGATAAGCACTCTCGAAATCCATGACTTGAAATGTCAACTTTTCTTTCCGCTAATGCTTGGAGTCACCAAAAACCACGTCGAGAGTGATCTGGCCGAGTGACTCAGCCTTCTTTCCGGGAATAACACCGTGAAAGCTCATGTTGCTCTCGCTAAGCTTGGACATCGGGATACCCATTGAGGGAGTCCTGGACTAGGGGGTGTCCGGACAGCCGGACTATCATCGTCCACCGGACTCCAAGACTACGAAGATACAAGATTGAAGACTCCGTCCCGTGTCCGGATGGGACTTTCCTTGGCGTGGAAGGCAAGCTTGGCAATACGGATATGTAGATCTCCTACCATTGTAACCGACTCGGTAACCCTAGCCTCCTCGGGTGTCTATATAAACCAGAGGGCTTTAGTCCGTAGGACACAACATACATTACAACAATCATACCATAGGCTAGCTTTAGGGTTTAGCCTCCTTGATCTCGTGGTAGATCTACTCTTGTACTACCCATATCATCAATATTAATCAAATAGGATGTAGGGTTTTACCTCCATCAAGAGGGCCCGAACCTGGGTAAAACATCGTGTCCCGTGTTTCCTGTTACCATCCACCTAGACGCACAGTTCGGGACCCCCTACCCGAGATCCGCCGGTTTTGACACCGACATTGGTGCTTTCATTGAGAGTTCCTCCGTCGCCACCGATAGGCTCGATGGCATCTTCAATCAACAACGCTGTCCAGTGGTGAGACTTTTCTCCCTGACAGATCTTCAGATTTGGCGGCTTCAAGATCGCGGGCTAATTCACTTGGCCATCCGAGTAGATCGAAGCTACGCTCGCCATCGTGTCAAATTTGAAGCCTAAACTTCACAACCGACATCCGCTGGGACTTGATCTTTGACGGGCTCGAGCCAAAGCCAAGCGCCACCAAGACTGCTATGATGGGCATGATCTAGCTCGTCACCAAAGGCCTTGGTGGCAGCACACGAATCCACTTTGGCCCTTAGTCCGGAGCCGATCGCCCAGATCGAGGACCGGTGGATGGACACCACCTCGGGGGCTTCAACTTCTTCGGCGATGGAGCCGAACACTAACCTTGTCCCTCGCGAAACTCGTGATTCCGAGGTGCCGGACTCCTTGCCGGACTCCGGACCTCCCACGCCCCTACCAATCAAATCGGATTGGGCGCCGGTTATGGAATTCACCGCCACGGACATCTTCCAATACTCGCCCTTTGGCGACATCCTAAATTCGCTAAAGCATCTCTCGTTATCGGGAGAGTCCTGGCCGGACTATGGCCAGGATGGTTGGGATACGGACGACGAAGAAATTCAGATCCCACCCACCACCCACTTTGTAGCCACTGTCGACAACCTAACCGACATGCTAGATTACGACCAAGACATCAACGGCATTGACGATTTATGCCGAGACGCAACAAGAACCAGCGCCTATAAGGCACGAAGACCACCTCGCCATATGACGATACATGGTGGATACCCCAAAAGGAAGCGATAACGAGGACTGAACGGGTCATGCGTAAGACAACCCAGCCGCTAAACAATTTAAACAATACGCGCAGACGCCGCTTCTAAGTCCCGCCGACAACAACAAATAAGCTTCTCAATGACCCAGCAATACAGCAGGGCAAACCAATGGACGATTTACAAGCAACCGTCTCAACAAGACGAGTCCGACAATCAAGCCGGCCCGCGGAAAAATAGTCCGGACGATCTCACGCCGACACACCACCGAGAATAAAACCTTCGAAAAGACTCGCAACACCGCAAGAAGCTTGAAGAAGGAAAACGGAAGCTCAAAACAGCAGAATATACACTCGTAATGAGGTGGAGCACAAAGGCTCAAAACCGCAGATAAATACGGCAATGGCCATCAATCAAGAGCTACCCAAACGCAGTTATCGCCAGACTTTGATGAGGAGGCCATAGAGCCCCACAACAAAAAACAAGAGGCCGCCGCCGGATAGACGCCGATGATAGAACATAATCTGAAAGCGACGTCGCATATAAACCAACTAACGACTCTGGAAGGATAGATGGCCCAGCCAGGTCCATTTACGGGCCAAAGAAGAGGGCCCCAGGAGGCAATATAACACGCCAAGTGTCCAAGACATCGGTACACCTAACATAGGGCGCCAAGACACCCACTATGTTTCACTAAGGAGGTGCTGGATCACGAATTCCCAAAGCAGGTTTAAACCCATAAACATAGAGGCCTCACGACGTAACAATGCACTCGAGTCTGGATAGAAGATTATATACTACACATACACATGGCCGAGGAGATGATCTCCACGCCATAAAATACCTACCCTCAAGCTCAAAGGGCCAGCCCGTCATTGGCTCAAAAGCCTCCTTAAAATACTCAAGTTGGGAAGAGCTCGAGGATGCGCTAGAGCAAATTTTCAAGGACTTATGTCCGCCTCTAGATGCGTATTTATCTAAGTCATATAACTCAACAGCCCGAGAGTCACAAATTCTCGGAACAGCTTCTCACCAAAAGAACCAAATAGTCGATCGTCCGGACGCCAAGCCTTAGCAGCTTTTAAACACAACGTCCGAGACGTAATGGTTCGCTGCATAGCTCGCCAAGAGAAGCCGAGGACAATGTCCGCGCTAACAAGTTCTCATGACCCGCTTATGCTGGAGAGGATAGCTGGCTAGCAAGATGCAACACCAGCGACTCCAAGTACATCCGAGATCGAGATGGAACGGAAAATCACGGCGCAGAAAAGAGCAGCGCCGAATAAAGAGATAATCCCAAGGGCACGGCAGTCAACGCCGGATTCAAAAGCTCATGCCAAACAACAAAACACCGCCTTAAGGATAACAGCGATGAGCTATCCAATTTAAACAAGATTTTGGGTCGGATATGTCAAATCCACAAGACTTCGGAAGGCTCGCAAACCACACCCACCGAGATTGTTGGGTTTTCAAATAGTCCGCCGGCTAAACGCCAAACACAAGGCTCTCGACGATCAAGTTTAAGATGATGACAAACCCCACCAGCAGAAAGCAATCAAAAACAAAAGACTTTCCCACAAGAGGTCAAAGCAAAGAAACTCACTTCATGTGATAATACGTAAAAATAGTGCGGCACCTCTAAAAATTGGACATCAAAACCAATCACTTTCAACCACCGGATTATTCCAAGCTGCTCAAATGCAGTGATGGACTGCCCCGATATTGATCCTATAATCGACGGACTACAATTTACTCAAGTCCCGATGGATGGAGGCAGCGACCTAAACCTCGTCAGATCCAAACACAATCCGCAAGTTGGGGATAGACTCTATGAAAGCACATTTGCTCCCTGGGTGGTTTTGGTAATTAATGACAACATACTTTGTGGTTGGACTAATGCTTTTATCAAGTATGTTTCAGAAATTCAATCACATTGGCATGGCAAAAGGACTCAAGAGGTGGACCCTTAAATGCTAAGGCAAGCATTGGCAAAAGCTCAAGACTCCATTTTTGGTTTAGTGATCCAAGATCACATTGAGTCTATAGGAAAGCCAATACTATTAAAAGGGATGAGGTTATGATAATGATCCGTTGCTCAAAGTGCTTAGTGATACATCTCCTAAACTATCAGCAACTCTCACTTCCATAATACACTCATAAGTAATCTCGGTCCCACCGATTTCCTAAACTCACCACACCGAGATGAACCACCTCAGCCATATAGCCAAACCCTAGAAATCTCGGATTTTCCGATTCAACTCGGTCTCACCGAAACTTGAGTTGCCAAGCTTCAGAATCTTTCACATCAAATCGGTGTCACCGAGATGATGAAGTCGGTCCCACCGAGATTGGCAAGCCCTAGTCTTTACACGAATCGGACTCACCGAGATTGTATTTTCGTCCCACCGAAAATCCCAACGCTCACATGATTTGAACTTTCGGTCTCACCGAGTTGTCAACTTCGGTCTGACCGAGATTGGTCAAATATGTGTAACGGTTGGATTTTGTGTGGAGGCTATAAATACCCCTCCACCCCCTCTTCATTCGTGGAGAGAGCCATCAGAAAGAACTACCACTCCTACCTTACATTTCTGAGAAGAAAACTACTCACCCTTGTGTTGAGATCAAGTTGCTCCACTCCCACCATATGAAGCTTGATCTCTAGCCTTCCCAAGTTGCTTTCCACTCAATCCTTTCTTCCACCACAGCCAAATCAGTGAGGAGAGTTGAGTGTTGGGGAGATTATCATTTGAAGCACAAGAGCAAGGAGTTCATCATCATCAACACCATCTATTACCTTTTGGAGGGTGGTGCCTCCTAGATTGGTTAGGTGTCGCTGGGAGCCTCCACGAGATGTGGAGTTGAACCAAGAAGTTTGTAAGGGCAAGGAGATCGCCTACTTTGTGAAGATCTACCCCGAGTAAGGCTAGCCTCCGTATGAGGCCATGATGGCATAGACAAGGTTGCTTCTTCGTGGACCCTTCGTGGGTGGAGCCTCCGTGGACTCTCGCAGCTGCTACCTCCGTGGGTTGAAGTCTCCATCAACGTGATTGACGATAGCACCACCTATCGGAACCACGAGAAAAATCTCCGTGTTCCAAATTGCGCTTGATCTTCTCCACTTTCTTTACTACTTGTGCAATTTACTTTCCGCTGCCCATACTCTAGAATTGCATGTGTAGTATGCTACTTGGCTTGTGTGATATGCAAAATCTGCCAAAACTTGTCTTTGTCTAAAGGCATAATTTTTATCTTGTCGAGTAGTTCAATCACCCCCTCTAGACACTCTCACCTTCTTCGATCCTACAATTGGTATCGAGCATTGGTCTCCATTGCTTTGGTTTACACACCATTGGAGGAAGATGGACGGTTCACGCTTGGGAGTGTTAGCCATAGAGTGCCTATTCTTAGTGGAGTGTCCTATAACTCGTGGAGGATTGAAATGCTTATTATCTTTAAGATGTATAACTTATGCAAATATGTTGAAACCCCATATGTGCCTCCATTTGACCCCTTGCACCCTACCATGGATGAAGAGCTTGATTTGCTTCAGAACCTTAGAACTGTAATCTTATCATTAGAGGGTTACCCGATAATTTGCTTAAGCTTGTTACAAACTTTGAGTGTGCCTATGCTATGTGGAAGTTCTTGGAAGAACTTTATCCGACTACTTTTGAGAGGTCTTGATGAAATTCTATACAAGACTATTGAATTTGATATGATGCGCCCAATGATCCCAACTTTGATAAATGCTTCTTTGAGCTTCGTGATCTCATGAAAAGAAGGGTGATCCTTGTCTTATTAATGCTCTAATTAGAAATGCTCTTGTATTGCATTCCGATGATTATTGTCACATTGACAAAACTAATGCAAGTAATTGTCAAATTGACCTAGGTGTTGATGATGAACTATCTATGGGTCAATATGATGATGAGCATGAGCATGATGATGATTATCCGATTCGGACACCGAGCTAGACAAGATCATGAAGAGTCTCAATCTTATGGCAAATCTGAGAGACTACATATCCGTGGAAAAGAGTGGATTCTTGATAGTGGATGCACCGATCACATGACCGGAGATGAAGACATGTTTCGAGAGCTTGCAAAGAACGATGGTCCACGCAAGTATGTGACTTTTGGAGACAACTCCAAGGGTAAGGTACTTGGCCTTGGTAAGGTGGCCATATCTCATGATAGCTCTATTCAAAATGTCATGCTTGTTGAATCACTTGGATACAATTTACTTTCCGTGTCTAGATTAGCTGACTTTGGATTCAATGTGCTATTCATCAAGTAGATTGCCAAGTCTTTCGTCGTGACAATCATAACATGGTTTTTACCGTATCCGTGAGAGGTGATCTATATATTGTTCATTTCACTAAGAAAGCTCAACCTAGAACTTGCTTCATTGCTAAATCCGCTAAAGGTTGGTTATGGCATAGAAGGTTTGGACATGTTGGTATGCGTAATCTAGACAAGCTAATCAAAGGTGATCATATTCTTGGTGTTAAAGATGTTTTCTTTGACAAAGATAGACTTTGTAGTGCTTGTCAGGCAGGAAAACAAGTAGGTGGAAGTCATCCCGTGAAGAACATCATGACCACAATGAGACCGCTTGAGCTACTCCATATGGATCTCTTCGGTCCCAATGCTTACAAAAGCCTTGGTGGTAACTCCTTTGGTCTAGTTATAGTTGATGATTATTCCAGATTTACGTGGGTATTTTCCTTGATGACAAATCACAGGTTCAGAGGATCTTCAAAACCTTTGCTAGAAAGGCCCAAAATCAATTTGAGGTGAAGATCAAGAAAGTTCGAGGACAATGGAACGGAGTTTAAGAACGCCCATGTAGACTCTTTTCTCGATGAGGAAGGGATTCTACATGAGTTCTCGGTTACGCACACTCCTCAACAAAATGGAGTTGTTGAGAGGAAGAACCGAACGCTCATAGAGATGGCGAGAACGATGCTTGATGAATACAAGACAATCAAGCACTTTTGGGGTGAAGCGGTCGAGACAGCTTGTCATGCTATCAACAGCTTTATCTTCATAAGCTCCTCGGCAAGACTTCATACGAGCTCCTCACCGTAACAAACCCCAAGTGGGATACTTTCGTCTTTGGTTCAAAATGCTATATCCTTGATAAGCATCGCCGGTCTAAATTTGCTCCTAAAACTCATGAAGGCTTTTTCCTCGTTATGGATCAAACTCCCACACCTACCGTGTTCACAATAATTTCACCCAAAGGTTGAAGAGACGGTAGATGTGAAGTTTGATGAATCTAATGGCTCACAAGTAGAGCAAATGCCTATTGATGTAGGAGACAAGGACCCATCGAAGCCATTCAAGATTTATCTATTTGAAAGATCCGCCCCATGGAAGTGAAGGAGAGTACCTCATCTACATATGTGGAGCCCCCACCTCACGGCAAGATGAACCTCAAGTCAACATGGAGGCCTCCACAAGTGGAACTCACCAAGATGAGGAAGTGCGACAAGAAGATCCACCACAACCTCCTTCTCCACCGCCTCAAGACAACACCAACAACAATGAAGAAGAAGAGGAAGATGAGGATGATGAGGAAGCTCAGCCACGACCACAACAAAAGCTATCTCGAGTTCGAGCAAGAGTCAAGAAAATCATCCTGTGGAACAAATGATGAACGACATCGACCGGAGAATTACTCGCCTAAAACTCGCTTAGCTAACTTTTGTGAGCATTACTCATTTATCTCTAGTCTTGAACCTATGAAGGTAGAAGAAGCACTTGAAGACCCGGATTGGGTGAATGCTATGCACGAAGAGCTACAAAACTTCGAGAGGAACAATGTATGGACTTTGGTAGAGAAGCCCAAGGATGACAAAACGTCATTGGAACCAAATGGGTGTTTCGGAACAAGCAAGATGAAGATGGACAAGTCATCCGCAACAAGGCTCGTCTCGTAGCTCAAGGTTACACACAAGTCGAAGGTATGGACTATGGTGAGACCTATGCCCCTGCTAGACTTGAGTCTATTCGCATTCTTCTTGCTTATGCCAATCACCATGATATTACTCTCTATCAAATGGACATTAAAAGTGCTTTCCTAAATGGTGAAATTGAGGAGGAAGTATTTGTGAAACAACCTCCGGATTTGTGAATCCTAAAAGCCTAATCATGTTTACAAGTTGCATAAAGCTCTTTATGGTCTTAAACAAGCTCCTAGAGCTTGGTACAAATGCTTGACTAGCTTTCTTCTTGAAAAAGGATTTGAGATTGGAAAATAGACTCAACGCTATTCACTTAAAAGGGTTGATGGTGAACTATTTGTGTGCCAAATATATGTTGATGATATTATCTTTGGTTCAACTAACCCTCATTTTAGCGAGAAGTTTGGAAAGCTTATGTCGGAGAAGTATGAGATGTCCATGATGAGTGAACTCAAATTCTTCCTTGGGTTGCAAATCAAGCAATCTAAGGAGGGTACCTTTGTCTCACAAACAAAGTACACTAAGGATCTCTTCAAGAAGTTCAACATGCAAGAAAGCAAAGGTATGAGAACCCCCATGCCTACAAGTGGACATAATGACTTGACAAAAGACGGAGAACCTGTTGATCAAAAGGTTTACCGATCTATGATTGGTTCTCTACTATATCTCTCGTGCTTCTCGTCCCCGACATAATGTTGAGTGTATGCATGTGTGCTCGATATCAAGCAGCCCCTAAAGAATGTCATCTTAAAGCTGTTAAAAGAATTGTGAGATATTTGATACACACACCTAACTTTGGCATTTGGTATCCTAAGAGGGCCTCTTTTGACCTTGTTGGCTATTCCGACTCGGACTATGCCGAGACAGGTTGATAGAAAGTCAACTTCGGCACGTGTCAATTCCTTGGTCGATCCCTTGTATCTTGGTCCTCCAAGAAACAAAATTCGTATCATTATCCACCGCCAAGGTAATATATAGCTGCTGGTTCATGTTGTGCTCAATTACTATGGATGACACAAACGCTTAAGGATTATGGGATACATGTGAGACATGTTCCTTTGCTTTGTGACAATGAGAGTGCGATTAAGATTGACACAATCCAGGCAACACTCTCGCATCTAAACATATTGAAGTTCGTCACCATTTTATTCGTGATCACATTGCCAAGGGTGACATCAATCTTAAGCATGTTCCTACCGACAAACAACTTGTAGATATCTTTACAAAACCACTTGATGAGAAAGTGTTTTGTCGCTAAGGAGTGAGTTGAACATCATTGATGCTTCAAACTTGGAGTGAAAACTCCATTGATGCATGCAAGGCATGAGCCTACTTGACTAATCCTTGATATTTCTCTTATGATGATGATCATATGTCTTGGACACATTTGCCCCTTGTATTGCATCTAACTCCTTGCAGTACTTGGATGATCTACATTCCACAAGATTACCACACACTCAAATTATGAGTAATCTTGTCATAGACCAAGTATCTAGCCCTTTGGGATGTTGAATTCAAGGAACAAAATTCCACATATCCTTTTTGACACCTTCTACATCTAGTATTTCACTCTTGTCATCTTGGATATCCTTGAGTATTTCCTTGCTTGCCTAACCCATGTAGGAAGATGAACTACACAAGTGGAAATGGTGCTCCAACTTCACATTCTATGAGCACCTACATCAATTTCACCTACATGAACAAAGCAACAACAAGCCCAAGGTATGTTCTTCACATCTTCAAGGAGCTTTGCTCAAAGTCATGAGTATAAGCAGCTTCATAAGATGTGAAGACATCAAATGCTTAATCGAAAAATGGCAACCCCATTTTGAGCTTAAACGATGAGTATGACCTATGATCAAATGTTCTCATCTGACTCCTAATTCAATATACTCAAACATAGGTGACCTTGTCGCCGACCCCTATCTAGATGAAGTACATATGTTTTGGAGTCTTTCTATTTTCTCTTATGTTCTCTCATTGAGTTTCCTTTTAATCAAAAAAAAAATATTTTTCATTACTATTCTTCTGACTTTGTGAATATCCTTTTTTTTGGCTCTGATCAATTCCTTGAAAATCATTTACAAATTCATTGCAAATCCTTTGAAATATTTCTTGCAAAAGTGAGCTGAATTATTTCAGATTTCTTGAATTAAACTCAAGGCCACCGATTTACATACTTTCGGTCTCGACCGAAAAGGATCTGCCCTAAGTCTCTCGACTTTCTGACTCACCGATCCATATCAATTCGTGTCACCGATTTATTTTCACCAGATATCATCTTCGCAGCTCCACTCAATGATTCTCTATGCATGTTTCTTATTGCCTGCTAGATTCTTCAGATCCCACTTCTTTCCATCTTACCCGACCTTCCTAGTTTGCTGTCCTTTTGGCACTTGATGTCAAAGGGGAGAAGATTTAGGGGAGATAAGGGAGAAGAGAAGATTTAGGGGAGAAGAAGAGCAATCTTACCTTAAGGGGAGAGAATCACATCAAAGCTTTGTCGTGTTCCACATTGATATTACATTTGGCATCATTCTTTGATTTTGCTTTTTCCATCAAACCCTTGATCCGAGACAACTCAAAGGGAGAGGAACCTTCAAAATTGATATCTTATGGAAAGCAAAATCTCTCGAGTTCATTGAAAATCTTTTAGCTTCGGAGACATGTTTGTCTGCTTCAAGCTAGTGCTCAATATGAGACACTCATTATACATGTCATCCTGGCTTGGTACTCTTGATGTTCTTAGTTGGTTGAAGAAATACCTTGTGTTATCTAACCCTATTTTCCCAAGTCTATTTCTTCGTGTACAATGCCAAGGAACCTCAAGGTAAGTATATGCATCTTGCGTAATGTGCATGATGGTGACTTGCTTGTGAATATCTGTTTGCAAGAAATCACCATGCACATATGCATTATCACTCACTTCTTTTCATCTCGCCTCGATGCATATGGCTGCTGCATGTAGCACATCGTTGCTTTTCTCTTGTGTGCTTGTGGTAGTCCAAAACCATAATTTATGAAAATCTTGCACACTTGTAGGGGAGCCTGTACTACATGTTTGTCAAAGCTGTGATAATAATTCTGTCCTTATTTTAGTAAGCTTTGATGTCTTGTTTTGTGTGTTGCCATCAATTACCAAAAGGGGAGATTGAAAGCACATTTGCTCCCTCGGTGGTTTTGGTAATTAATGACAACATACTTTGTGGTTGGACTAATGCTTTTATCAAGTATGTTTCAGAAATTCAATCACATTGGCATGGCAAAAGGATCAAGAGGTGGACCCCTAAATGCTAAGGCAAGCATTGGCAAAAGCTCAAGACTCCATTTTGGTTTAGTGATCCAAGATCACATTGAGTCTATAGGAAAGCCAATACTATTAAAAGGGATGAGGTTATGATAATGATCCGTTGCTCAAAGTGCTTAGTGATACATCTCCTAAACTATCAAGAACTCTCACTTCCATAATACACTCATAAGTAATCTCGGTCCCACCGATTTCCTAAACTCACCACACCGAGATGAACCACCTCACCATATAGCCAAACCCTAGAAATCTCGGATTTTCCGATTCTGAACTCGGTCTCACCGAAACTTGAGTTGCCAAGCTTCTGTAACCTTCTGTCATCAAATCGGTGTCACCGAGATGATGAAGTCGGTCCCACCGAGATTGGCAAGCCCTAGTCTTTACACGAATCGGACTCACCGAGATTGTATTTTCGGTCCCACCGAAAATCCCAACGTTCACATGTTTTGAACTTTCGGTCTCACCGAGTTGTCAACTTCGGTCTGACCGAGATTGGTCAAATGTGTAACGGTTGATTTTGTGTGGAGGCTATAAATACCCCTCCACCCCCTCTTCATTCGTGGAGAGAGCCATCAGAAAGAACTACCACTCCTACCTTACATTTCTGAGAAGAAAACTACCTACCCTTGTGTTGAGATCAAGTTGCTCCACTCCCACCATATGAAGCTTGATCTCTAGCCTTCCCAAGTTGCTTTCCACTCAATCCTTTCTTCCACCACAGCCAAATCAAGGAGGAGAGTTGAGTGTTGGGGAGATTATCATTTGAAGCACAAGAGCAAGGAGTTCATCATCATCAACACCATCTATTACCTTTTGGAGGGTGGTGCCTCCTAGATTGGTTAGGTGTCGCTGGGAGCCTCCACGAGATGTGGAGTTGAACCAAGAAGTTTGTAAGGGCAAGGAGATCGCTTACTGTGAAGATCTACCCCGAGTAAGGCTAGCCTCCGTGGGCGAGGCCATGATGGCATAGACAAGGTTGCTTCTTCGTGGACCCTTCGTGGGTGGAGCCTCCGTGGACTCTCGCAGCTGCTACCTCCGTGGGTTGAAGTCTCCATCAACGTGATTGATGATAGCACCACCTATCGGAACCACGAGAAAATCTCCGTGTCTCCAAATTGCGTTTGATCTTCTCCACTTCTCTTTACTACTTGTGCAATTTACTTTCCGCTGCCCATACTCTAGAATTGCATGTGTAGTATGCTACTTGGCTTGTGTGATATGCAAAATCTTCCAAAAACTTGTCTTTGTCTAAAGGCATAATTTTTATCTTGTCGAGTAGTCTAATCACCCCCCCTCTAGACACTCTCACCTGCTTCGATCCTACACTCTACCAAAATTCGACACAGCCACACTTCCTTCAAAGGAGTGATGCCAGGCCCTTACGCCCAGTGCACAGGCTCCCTATTACTAGAAGTCGTGTTCGGATCACCGAACAACTTTCGATGCAAAAAACTAATTTTTCATATGGCCCCATTTAAAAGTGGCTATCAAGCACGCCTGGGACGAGAGGCTTTTGTCCGTTTCAACGCCATACCACATTACGCGTCTCTTACACTCAAGATGCCCGTCCACGTGGCATCATTTCAAAGGCGAAAGTGTCACTTAAAGACCCCGACACGGTTAGACGAGTCCGCATAAGTAAGCTAGGGGTTTCTAGCCGCACACCCTTTACAAGGGCTGCGCAAGACAAACAACAAATGAGCTCACACAGCTCCACTTTACTTATTTATATTTCTTCCTTCGATATATTTTCTGCACAAGTTCATTTCAAGCTAAAGTTCCTCTCTTTACAGATGAACAACGTGCACACCCGCCCGTGATAACGCACAACGGAGACAAAGCGCAGACGCGCAAGAGGGACCCGCCGCGAGGATTCTTTTCAGATTAAGACCCTGATAAACCTTTTTTACCGCTCTTGTTGCTATAATCCCTTGGTTCCACATTATAACCAAAGCGGAGCTCGACGCTTTGGCATCGGCCGCCGTAAGACCATGCCCGTAGCTGGACACTAGGGCTTAGGGCATTGTTCTCCCATTATTACAAAGATCAACACCTTAGGGAGTGTTCGCGCCTCGAAAGTTAGGGCCTCATATGCATCAGCTCCAATCATGTCTTTGGTCAAATGTTGGGTTTGCCCGCCCTGTGTTTTGCTGCCTTATGTTCCAGATCATCGGCTAACGCGCACCAGGAGAACTATCGCGACAGCCCCAGCCGGGCCGGGCGAGCACCTCCATAGAGAAAGCCAAAACTGATCGCTGCGATACAAATGAGAGACTCGTCAACCACTTGATCGACTACCGAATGTTTAGAATTTCGCTGACGAAGGACCGCTTTCGGTCAGCACACGCTACTCAATTCGAGAAGGCTGTGCCCCAAGGCTATATCGTAGCCCCACCTCGAACTCCATCGCTAAGTGAAAGTGATAAAGCATCATAGTCCGGATTGCCTCGCTCGCTACACTACCACCTCCTTAACAGACCGAGACGCCGGATTAAGTGTGAAAACGCGCTATTTTTTATGAACACCCCGCACTTGTGCGTGGGGGCTGAAGTCAAGACTGCAATCTTTCAGGTTATACAAATGTATACATAAACGGCCGATAAGGAGATATTTTAATACTTGGAACGCACAAGGATAAAAAGCGGTTACATTATAATCATTGTCTTACAAGATAAAACGTTCATTTCAACGTGACATTTTTCGAGCACTACGACTTATTACACGAGCGCCACGCATAACTTCCCCAAAATAGTGCTCGCGGGTAATCGCTTTCGTCTCAACTCGGGCCGCAATAGCGTGGCATCCATCTCGCCCAATGTGTCTTCACACGGCAAGGGCCATCCGCGACCTTCTATGCAGGCCGACCGCTTCATCTCCTTGATATGCGACACCGCCCAAGAAATTGCTGTAATAAGACGAAATAGCTCGCCGCTTTGGGCCTTTCTCGCCGCATATGAGCCACAATATCACCATGGCAAGTCCGGACAACCTGTTTAGCTCAGCCCATTCGCCAATCGATCGGTCAACGGAAGTGAACAGTCCGGACTATGGAATTGAGACCAAAATAGCTCTTCCGCCTTGTGATCCTTCCGCTTCGTAAGTGTACAACGGCATCACCGCACTTGCCGCCAAGTCCATATATGGATCCTCCGACCCCACAACTGGCCAAGTTAGGCATACTTTGGGTCCAGAACCGCGACGCAGTTAGTAAAAGGCCTGCCAGCCACAATATCTCCGCCCGGCGCAGCTCCTCCTTCATAGCCCGTGATCGAGAACGGGCATCCTTGGCTTCGCGGTGGCCTTTCCTGTGTCTTGCTGTCCGATAGGCGCCTTTTCAAGAGCCCGATTGCGGTCGGCAGATCCTTCAATTTCACGACACCCGCCATCTTTTCCTCGCTTAGGCAAAGCAGTAGCCTTTTCGGTTCCAACTCCTCGCCGCCTCAAGGCAGCCGCAGATCACCTTCAGCTTGCTCCTTAGCTTGAGCAAGCTCGCCCAAGGTTTCCACAGCAGCAGCGCCGCCTCAGATTATAGTATATATCTTGTCGAGGCGGCTTTGACTCCTTAAACAAGTGATCATGAGAATTAATTTACCTTGCGACTCGTCAAGTCGCCGGTTGACAAGCGCGATGTCCGCATCCGCCACATCGAGTTCCGCATTAGCTCGGCAACTCCACTAGTCCGGCTAGCCCCCCACCTATCCGCCACCGCATAGGAACGCGATATTCATTACTCGATATTTTGATCCTCGGCAGTTGTCGCTTTTACAACCTACCGAGTCTCGTGGGCTACTATTCTATACAGTATGACTTCTATGTGCTAAACTGTTAAAAAGGTGCGCCATTCTTATGCACTCAAATCCCACAAGAACTCCCGGCAGCATTATGCAATCCGCCGCGATTTAAATCCTTCCAATCACCATACGCATCAAAGCACGGTGATCTTCGAGATGGACGCCTCTCAAGCAGATTCTTCACCCCCGCCGACACTAGTGGGCGCCAACTCTCCGCCCTCCGACTGGGATACCCTCCGTGACGATATTTCAGCTCGTCTCGCCCTATCCTACGGCGCAGCGCACGGAGGCGTGCTTTCTTCCATCATCTCCGAAAAGATCCTCAAGACGAACTCATCCGAGAAGGCCGCAGATCCGAACTGCAAGGTAAAAATTTCGGTCATCCATGTAAGCACAAATAGGGTATTTTCTCATTAATGAACCCCTTTTTACTCACGGCTTGTGGAGGGCTGATCCTTTAGAGACGACAAAGGCGTCCGACATTCTCCTGACGCAGACCCTCCGATAAAGACTTCTTCCCCCGCTTAGGGGCTTTGGCCTCCGGGTCTTCGGAGGTGGTCCTCTTCTCCCCTTGGAAGGAGGGATTGTCGATCCCCCCCTCTTCTTTAGACGCCCCCTTGGGCGAGGTGATAGCTCTTCCATTTTTCCCATCGCCCCCTTCTACGGGCGCAACCTCCAACATTCTGACCAGCACGGCTCCGTGCGGTCTCCGGAGGGGGCCAACACCTTATCGCCTTCGATCGCGCTTACCCACTCCTCGATGAAGAATAATGGGTTAGAAGGCGAATTTCGAAAAGCAGTAAATAGAACGTCCGACTCGAGCTACTTACCAAAGTATCCGGCGATTGGACAGCTTAGGCCTGCCCCTCGGTCAATTCCAACACGCCACCTGCGGTCCAAGAACAACTTGTACATCTCCACGGGCGCCATACCCATGAAGTGTTGGAGAATTCGTGGCCCTCCGGATTGAACTCCCATAATCGGAGAGGACGGCGCTTGCAGGCGTAAGACGCCTGATTAGCATGACCTGCATCACCACAACCAGATTGATCTCCTCGCTCGAGGTCTCGAATCCGCCCCGCAATAAGGGCACATCTTCGGACGGCCCCAATTGAGCTCCTTGGTCGACCCACGACATCAATCGGCGGGAGGTCCCAGCGGAATGAAGGCGGCGGCTTTTGCTTGCTGCCTTCGAGCGGTGACATAGAACCACCTCGCTGCCACAAGCCGAGCTCCTCTTGAAGGAGCCCTCGCCACGGGCATCGGCCCTCCTTCTTATGGCCACCACAGACTCCGCTTGACGCCCGATCATCTTCGGCCCACATTGAAGGTCTTCAGCCATAGGCCAAGTGAGGGGTGACGCAGAGGAAGGCTTCACGCATAATAATGAATGCGGAAATATGGAGGATGGACTCCGAGCCAAGTCGTGAAAATCCAGCCCGTAGTAGAACATGAGCCCTCTCATGAAGGGGTCCGCCGAGAAGCCTAAACCCCACGGAGGTGGGGTACGAAGACGACGCACTCACCGGCTCGAGGGTACGGCCTGCCTCGGCAGCAACCCAGCGAAATCTCAGAGGATGTACTTGGCCTCACGCAGTTTTAACACGCCCTCCTCCGTGACGGAGGAGGGCATCCACCGCCCTCAAGGTCGAGCCGACATTGTTGAAGATCCGGCGCCAATTTGGGGCTCGTGTTGGAACTTGGAGCAAGGAGAGGATTCATGGAAGATTGAGAAAAGAATGAGCCTTGGTCCCTTATAAAGGGGAAAATACCAAGAGCCGCCTCCGGACTGCTCGATTCACCTTCGATAGAGGAGGCGGGCGACGGGCACGGTTGGGTTACTCACGCCAGATTGATGAGAATCCTGAGTAAGGGGAGCACGATCTCCGCTCGACAAGACGTGCTAAGGAAACCGCTTAAAACGTACGAGGTGGTATAATAAAAACGATTCAAGTAAAGGCCTCGGTAACGGTGTGATATCATACCGCAAAATACGCCAAGCAGATTGGATTTATGTGCATTATTCTCTATGGTGGAATGTGGAATTTATTTTGCGAGCCGACACTATCCCGGTGTTCATGATCTTCTAGATTATTCAAGGGAGGAACCCGCTTTGCAATGCCGAACATTATGCGCTACCGGACTTATCGCCATTGAAGCCTCGTTCAGGGGCTACCGAGGAGTCTCGACTAGGGGTGTCCGGACAGCCAGACTATCATCGTCCACGGACTCCAATACTACGAAGATACTAGATTGAAGACTCCGCCCTGCAGCGGATGGGACTTTCTTGGCGTGGAAGGCAAGCTTGGCAATACGGATATGTAGATCTCCTACCATTGTAACCGACTGTAACCCTAGCCTCCTCCTGTGTCTATATAAATCGGAGGGCTTTAGTCCGAGGACACAACATACATTACAACAATCATACCATAGGCTAGCTTTAGGGTTTAGCCTCCTTGATCTCGTGGTAGATCTACTCTTGTACTACCCATATCATCAATATTAATCAAGCAGACCTAGGGTTTTACCTCCATCAAGAGGGCCCAACTCGGGTAAAACATCGTGTCCCGTGTCTCCGTTACCATCCGCCTAGACGCACAGTTCGGGACCCCCTACCCGAGATCCGCCGGTTTTGACACCGACACCCATCCCCTTCAAGGTTTCAGCATACAGGATATTCAGGCCGCTACCTCCATCCATCAGCACTTTAGTCAGTCGAGTGCCACCAACCACCGGGTCGACCACCGCGCTATTCTCCCGGGGTGACTACGCGAGCAAGATGGTCTGACTGGTCAAATGTGATGGCTGTCTGAGACCATTTCAAGTACGTGGTCGTTGTCGCCGGAGCAACCATGTTCACTTCTCTGTTGATGACCTTCAACCGACTCTTGCTCTCAACATCGGCAAAAATTATGAGGGTGGAATTGACCTTGGGGTAACCGCCATCTTCCTCTTCCTCCTCATCTCGTCCACTTCCTTGCCCTTCTCATTGGGCTGTTTCTCCCGAACTGTTGGATCAGAGTCGACATTGTCAAGTGGTATGCTTTGGGTAAATCCGATTACCTTCCTCATCTTTCTTCGTGGGATATGACACAACAAGTCCAAAGACATCATTTCCTCGCTGATCTTTTACCTTCTTAGGAGGCCAGGCCCCTTAGGTTTTCCCTTTAACTTTCCTTGAGCTATCGCTGTATCTCACCAAAGTCACTGCTCGGCTTTACACTTTTGTTTCTGACTGGAACCACCTCCTCCGGCCTCTTGACTGACCGGTTTACTCTTCCCTCTATGGAGTTGATCCTCTTCTTCTCCGTTAGCATACCAGGTGGCTATCTCCATCATCCAGGTCAGAGTCATATCCCCAAATCACCAAATTCAGAACCAACTCGACATTTGACACCTTCCTTGAAAGCACACACCGCCTCGATGCTCGATACATTCTCCATGGTGTGATGCAAAGTGGTCCACCTCTGAATGAATTCCCCAAAATTTCACTCGCTTCGACACAATGTCAGCAACTCGAAGCCCCGCCGCCGCTTGCACGCGCCCTCAAAGGTCCTTACAAACACTCGAGATAGCTCCTCCCAACTGTGTATACCGTCTGGGCCAACTGAGTCAACCACGCCGGGCCAATTCCTTCCAACATAAGAGGGAGATGCTTCATTGCTATATCGCTGCTTCTCCTCCAATCTGCACAGCCACTCGGTAATCCTCAAGCCAAGTTTCAGGTTGGATTCTCCAAAGGAACTTGCCGACTCTTGTTGCTAATCTAAAGTTGGGAGGAATCATCGCAGCCCCGATGGCTCGCTGAAACACTCGGGTTCAAACATGTGACCTGCCGCCACTGGGCGTGTCTCGCCTGTGTCTTCTATGTGCTCTATTCCGGCCGACCAGGCCTTGACGAGAATGGATCTCGTGATCAAAGCCTGGCCCTTTGGGTCGACTGGAGCTCAAGCCGTCCCTCGTGATTTGCATGTCATCGTGATGCCGAGGCACGTACGACGCACTCCTCGGAGGAGGCGTTGGCTCTCGACGACGATTGTCACGGTCGAACTGACAACCGTACTGCCCACGACCCTCACGCCGTAGGGGCGATCTTGGGCTATGGGCCGACTGAACTGTATTCGCTGCCATGGATCTGCTGTGTATCCTATTTCGTGACTGAGACACCGCAGAATTCTCCTCTCCTGCTGCTCTGAGCAGGGCCCGGATCTGTTCTAACCTCGCCAGCCTCGATCGGGACAGCTTGAATCGACTCTGCAATTCGGGCCGTAGTAGTGAGGTTCTGAATTGGAGTACGGTATACCTTAGGTGGAGGCGGGAAAAGCTGCCGCCAGTTGGACCCATGAACTCGCTCCCAGGCTCGCTCGTCGAGAGCATGCTGCAGGTTCTCTAGTCGAAAAGGCCAGCCAAATTAGCTGCGGCTTCCTCCAAGGCCCGAGCTTCTGGAGTTTCTCCAACGATGGGCGTGTGAAATGCGTCCATGTTGCGACGACGAAGATCCTCTCTCTGCTGCGAAGAGAGAGGTTCGGGATGGTACTCCTCATGGACCCGTGATGGATCGCCGCCAGCCTCTTCGCCGTCCTCGCGATGAAAGCCAGGTGGGCCACGTGGACCATCGACCATCAAGACTCCAGCCGCAGGATCGCTGCTATCGCACTCGGACGTTGTCTCCGCGGACCCAGTCGACAGATCGAACAAGCCGTGGAGAGTTTCGTCGGGCTCGATTGCCGCGACTTGATGAGTGGCCGAACGTCGAGCCACCGCATGTCTCACCCACTGCTGAAGTCGCAACCGACCGGATCGCTTGCGGCAACGGACAGCAGGGAGGGGAGATGCCACCGAGCCGATCGACATCGGGTCGACGGCCGCCAAGAAGGACGCCACTTAACGCACGCTGAAAGTGCGCCGCCGGACGGGAGCGCCGACATCAAGCGGAGCTTCCTGGAGCCACGCCAAGTTGTCGGTGACGAAAACGAACGCGCCGAGACGGATCTCGCGGCCCTCAACCATCTCGCCACCAAAACCATGATGATGATCAGAAACAAACTTGCAACTTCACCAACAAGTCGCTAAGACACCGCCCTACAGGGCGCCAACCGTCGTGGTTCTAAGTCCGACAAAGAGAGAGGGGGTAGGTATGGAGAGGCAAGATCTAAGCTATGGCTAAGATGTACACACGAGGTTTACGAAGTTCAGCCCTTCTGAGGAAGTAACAGCCCCACGCCTCAGTCTTGAGGCGGTCGATTGGTTTATGTGTGTTGTGTTACAGGGGGTGCGAACCCTTGTCCCAGAGGAGGGGGTGGCTTATATAGAGTGCGCCAGGACCCCAGCTCACCTCCATTACAAGGAGCTTAATGTACATAAAGTAAGGGTGTTACTAGTAACGACACTCTTAAATACTCTTAATGCTCATGAAGACTAAGGAGTGAATGTCCGTCACAGGCTTTCTTCCGACTCCTCGGTCTTCGATATAGTCGAGTCGCTCCCCATACTGGTCGAAAGTGAAAGTGGGGAATGACGGTTGAGTGATTACACCGCCGAGTGGATTCTTGGTCTTCTTATCTTCGGTAGTGACCTTGGGCAGACGATAGATCGTGCCTATGACCCTACCCCATGTCTCAGATTCTCATCAGAGCCTCGCTGCTTCTTGACTTGCACTCTAAGTCCTTGGATCACGCTCGCTCCAAAAATCACGCCCCAAGGTTTCATTCCGCTTGACTCCGCTTGATATTCCTTTTCTTTGAAATACCAAATAGGCAAAAAAACAGCAATATGGGCTGGGCCTCCGGTTAGTAGGTTAGTGCGAAAAATGATATAAATGTGTAAAATAAAGCCCATAAACATCCAAAAGGGGTAATATAATAGCATGGAACAATCAAAAATTATGGATACGTTGGAGACGTATCAAGCATCCCCAAGCTTAATTCCTGCTCGTCCTCGAGTAGGTAAATGATAAAAAAAGAAATTTTGATGTGGAATGCTACCTAGCATGGTTCTCAATGTAATTTTATTTATTGTGGCATGAATGTTCAGATCCAAATGATACAAAATAAAAGTTCATATTAACATAAGAAATAATAATACTTCAAGCATACTAATCAAAGCAATCATGTCTTCTCAAAATAACATGGCCAAAGAAAGTTATCCCTACAAAATCATATAGTCTGGCTGTTGCTCTATCTTCATCACACAAAGTATTTAATCATGCACAACCCCGATGAAAAGCCAAGCAATTGTTTCATACTTTAATAATCTCAAACTTTTTCAACTTTCACGCAATACATGAGCGTGAGCCATGGACATAGCACTATATGTGGAATAGAATGGTGGTTGTGGAGAAGACAAAAAGGAAAAGATAGTCTCACATCAACTAGGCGTATCAACGGGCTATGGAGATGCCCATTAATAGATATCAATGTGAGTGATTAGGGATTGCCATGCAACAAATGCACTAGAGCTATAAATATATGAAAGCTCAACAAAAGAAACTAAGTGGGTGTGCATCCAACTTGCTTGCTCACGAAGACCTAGGGCACTTTTGAGGAAGCCCATCATTGGAATATACAAGCCAAGTTCTATAATGAAAATTCCCACAAGTATATGAAAGTGACAACATATGAGACTCTCTATCATGAAGATCATGGTGCTATTTTGAAGACAAGTGTGGAAAAAGAGATTGTAGCATTGTCCCTTCTCTCTTTTTCACTCATTTTATATATATATATATATATATATATATATATATATTTTTTTTTTCTTTTTTCTTTTGGCCTTTCTTTTTTTTTCTCTTTGTAAAGTCCAAGTCTCATCCCGACTTGTGGGGAATCATAGTCTTCATCATCCTTTCCTCACTAGGACAATGCTCTAATGAAGATCATCACACTTTTATGGATTTACAACTCAAAGCTAGAACAAGATATGACTCTATATGAATGCCTCATGGTGTATCGATATGCAATGAATCAGAGCGACATGTATGAAAATTATGAAGGTGGCCTTGCCACAAATACAATGTCAACTACATGATCATGCAAAGAGCAATATGACAAAAGTAATGTGTGTCATATGAACGGAACGGTGGAAAGTTGCATGGCAATATATCTCGGAATGGCTATGGAAATGCCATAATAGGTAGGTATGGTGGCTGTTTTTGTTGGGAACGTAGTAATTTCAAAATTTTCCTACGCACACGCAAGATCATGGTGATGCATAGCAACGAGAGGGGAGAGTGTTGTCTATGTACCGTGAGACCAAGCGAAGCGCTGACGCAACATAGAGGAAGTAGTCGACGCCTTCCCGGTCCAACCGATCCAAGCACCATTACTCCGCACCTCCTAGTTCTTGACACACGACAGCTCGATGACGCACTCGAACTCCGATCCAGCAGAGGCACGGGAGGAGTTCCACAAGACGACGGGCGCAGGACGATCTTGATGTTCAATCGCCGCAGGCTTCGCCTAAGCACCGCCACAATATGACCGAGGTGTAATATCGTGGAGGCGGGCACCGACACGGCTAAGGAACGATCACGATGATCAACTTGTGTGTCTATGGGTGCCCCTCCTCAGATATAAAGGAGGGAGGGAGGAGGGGCCGCCTAAGGGGAGGCGCTGCTTAGGAGGGGAAACCTACTCCAAGTAGGTTTCCTTTTCCTAATAGGAGTAGGAGAGGGAAGGAAGAGGGGAGGAGAGAAGGAAAGGGGGCTGGCCCCTCCCAATTCAGATTGGCTTGGGGGCACGCCTCCTTGCTCCTTCTCCTCCTTCCACTAAGGCCCAATAAGGCCCATATATTTACCGGGGTTCCGTAACCTCCCTAACTCCAGATAATCCCAATCTCATCCGAACCTTCCGTGTCCAAATATATCCGCCCAATATATCAATCTTTATGTCTCAACCATTTCGAGACTCCTCGTCATGTCCGTGATCACATCCGGACTCAACAACCTTCGTATATCAAAATACATAAACTCATAATATAACCGCCATCGAAACCTTGCGCAGGGATCTCTACGGTTCGAGAACAATGTAGACATGGCCGAGACACGCCTCCGTCAATAACCAATAGCGGACCTGGATGCCCATATTGGTTCCTACATATTCTACGAAGATCTTTATCGGTCAAACCGCATAACAACATACGTTGTTCCCTTTGTCATCGGTATGTTACTTGCCCGAGATTCGATCGCCAGTATCCAATACCTAGTTCAATCTCGCTACGCAAGTCTCTTTACTCGCTCCGAATACATCATCTCACAACTAACTCATTAGTTGAAATGCTTGCAAGGCTTAAGTGATGTGTATTACCGAGAGGGCCCAGAGATACCTCTCCGACATTCGGAGTGACAAATCCTAATCTCAAATACGCCAACTCAACAAGTACCTTTGGAGACACCTGAGAGCACCTTTATAATCACCCAGCCACGCTAGACGCTTTGGTAGCACACAAAGTGTTCCTCCGTAAACGGAGTTGCATAATCTCATAGTCATAGGAACATGTATAAGTCATGAAGGAAGCAATAGCAACATACTAAACGATCGGGTGCTAAGCTAACGGAATGGGTCATGTCAATCGATCATTCAACTAATGATGTGACCTTGTTAATCAAATAACAACTCCTTCTTCATGGTTAGGAAACATAACCATCTTTGATTAACAAGCTAGTCAAGTAGAGGCATACTAGTGACACTGCTTGTCTATATATTCACACATGTATTATGTTTCCGTTAATACAATTCTAGCATGAATAATAAACATTTATCATGATATAAGGAAATAAATAATAACTTTATTATTGCCTCTAGGCATATTTCCTTCAGCCTCCCACTTGCACTAGAGTCAATAATCTAGATTACATAGTAATGATTCTAACACCCATGGAGTCTTGGTGTTGATCATGTTTTGCTCGTGGAAGAGGCTTAGTCAACGGTCTCGCAACATTCAGATCCGTATGTATCTTGCAAATCTCTATGTCTCCCACCGACTAGATCCCGGATGGAATTGAAGCGCCTCTTGATGTGCTTGGTTCTCTTGTGAAATCTGGATTCCTTCGCTAAGGCAATCGCCCAAGATTGTCACAAAAGATTTTCATTGACCCGATGCACTAGGTATGACACCTAGATCGGATATGAACTCCTTCATCCGCATCCTTCATTGGCTGCTTCCGGCAGCTATGTATTCCACTTCACACGTAGATCCCGCCACGACGCTTTGCTTTGAACTGCACCAACCGACAGCTCCACCGCTTAATGTAAACACGATCCGGTTTGCATTTAGAATCGTTCGATCAGGTCAAAGCTTGCATCAACGTAACCATTTACGATGAGCTCTTTGTCACCTCCATATACGAGAAACATATCCTTAGTCCTTTTAGGTACTTCAGATGTTCTTGACCGCTGTCCAGTGGATCCACTCGATTACTTTGGTACCTCCCTCGCTAGACTTATAGCAAGGCACACATCAGGTCCGTACACAACATTGCATACATGATAGAGCCTATGGCTGAAGCATAGGAACATTTTTCATTTTCTCTATCTTCCGCAGTGGTCGGGCTTTGAGTCTTACTCAACTTCACACCTTGCAATACAGTGCAAGAACCCTTTCTTTGCTTGATCCATTTTGAACTTCTTCAAAACTTGTCAAGGTATGTGCTTTGTGAAAGTCCAATTAAGCGTTTTGATCTATCTCTATAGATTTTAATGCCCAATATGTAAGCAGCTTCATCGAGGTCTTTCATTGAAAAACTTTTATTCAAGTATCCCTTTATGCTATCCAGAAATTCTATATCATTTCCAATCAATAATATGTCATCCACATATAATATTAGAAATGCTACAGAGCTCCCACTCACTTTCTTGTAAATAAAGGCTTCTCCAAAAGTCTCAGATAAACCCAAATGCTTTGATCACACTATCAAAACGCTTATTCCAACTCCGAGAGGCTTGCACCAGTCCATAAATGGATCGCTGAGCTTGCACACTTTGTTAGCTCCCTTTGGATCGATAAAACCTTCTCGTTGCATCATATACAACTCTTCTTCCGTAAATCCATTCAGAATGCAGTTTTACATCCATTTGCCAAATTTCATAATCATAAAATGCGGCAATTGCTAACATGATTCGGACAGACTTAAGCATCGCTACGGGTGAGAATGTCTCATCGTAGTCAACCCCTTGAACTTGTCGAAACCTTTTGCAACAAGTCGAGCTTTGTAGATGCAGAATATTACCGCCGCCACGCCTTCTTCTTGAAGATCCATTTATTCTCAATTGCTTGCCGATCATCGGCAAGTCAACCAAAGTCCATACTTTGTTCTCATACATGGATCCCATCTCGATTTCATGGCTTCAAGCCATTTTATGGAATCTGGGCTCACCATCGCTTCTTTATAGTTCGTAGGTTCATCATGATCTAGTAGCATGACTTCCGTAATAGGATTACCGCATCACTCGTGCGGATCTTACTCGCTCGACCTACGAGGTTCTCAGATAACTTGATCTCAAGTTCTATGATCATCATCATCAACTTCCTCACTAGTTGAGTTTTGACGCCACGTAAACCGTTCCTCGTGATGTATTATTTTCCAACAAGGAGTAGGTATAGTTACCTCATCAAGTTCTACTTTCCTCCCACTCACTTCTTTCGAGAGAAACTCCTTGTCTAGAAAGGATCCATTCTTAGCAACGAATGTCTTGCCTTCGGATCTGTGATAGAAGGTGTACCCAACTGCCTCCTTTGGGTATCCTATGAAGACACATTCGATTTGGGTTCGAGCTTATCAGTTGAAGCTTTTTCACATAAGCATCGCATCCCCAAACTTTAAGAAACGACAACTTTGGTTTCTTGCCAAACCATAGTTCATAAGGTGTCGCCTCAACGGATTTTGATGGTGCCCTATTTAACGTGAATGTGGCCGCCTCTAAAGCATAATGCCAAAATGATAGCGTAAATCTGTGAGAGACATCATAGATCGCACCATATCAAGTAAAGTATGATTACGACGCTCGACACACCATTACGCTGTGGTGTTCCGGTATGGAGTTGCTAAACTATTCCACATTGTTTTAAGTGTAGACCAAACTCGTAACTCAAATATTCTCCTCCACAATCAGATTGTAGAAACTTTATTTTCTTGTTACGATGATTTTCAACTTCACTCAGAAATTCTTTGAACTTTTCAAATGTTTCAGACTTATGCTTCATTAAGTAGATATACCCATATCTGCTTAAATCATCTGTGAAGGTGAGAAAATAACAATATCCGCCACGACCCTCAACATTCATCGGACCACATACATATGTATGTATGCTTTCCAACAAATCTGTTGCTCTCTCCATAGTACCGGAGAACGGCGTTTTGGTCATCTTGCCCATGAGGCATGGTTCGCAAGTACCAAGTGATTCATAATCAAGTGGTTCCAAAAGACCATCAGTATGGAGTTTCTTCATGCGCTTTACACCAATATGACCTAAATGGAAGTGCCACAAATAAGTTGCACTATCATTATCAACTCTGCATCTTTTGGCTTCAACATTATGAATATGTGTATCACTACTATCGAGATTCATCAAAAATAGACCACTCTTCAAGGGTGCATGACCATAAAAGATATTACTCATATAAATAGAACAACCATTATTCTCTCGATTTAATGAATAACCGCCTCGCATCAAACAAGATCCAGATATAATGTTCATGCTCAACGCCGCACCAAATAACAATTATTTAGGTCTAATACTAATCCCAAGGTAGATGTAGAGGTAGCGTGTCGATCATGATCACATCGACTTTGGAACCATTTCCCACGCCGATCGCCACCTCGCCCTTTGCTAGTGTTCACTTAATCCATAGTCCCTGCTTTGAGTTGCAAATATTAGCAATGTAACCAAGATCAAATACCTGTGTGCTATCATGAGCTCTAGTAAGGTACACATCAATAACATGTATATCACATATACCTTTGTTCACCTTGCCATCCTTCTTATCCGCCAAATACTTGGGGCAGTTCCGCTCCAAGGACCACCGCTTGCAAGAGAAGCACTCGCCTGTGCTTAGGTCCGACTTGGGTTTCTTCTCTTGAGCAGAACTTGTTTGTTGTTCTTCTTGAAGTTCCCATTCTTCTTCCCTTTGCCCTTTTCTTGAAACTAGTGGTCTTGTTGACCATCAACACTTGATGCTCCTTCTGATTTCTACCTCCGCAGCCTTTAGCATCATAAGAGCTCGAATCATCTTATCCATCCCTTGCATATTATAGTTCATCACGAAGCTCTTGTAGCTTGGTGGAAGTGATTGGAGAATTCGTCAATGACGCTATCATCCGAAGAGTAACTCCCAGCTTGAATCAAGTGATTACAATACCCGCACATCTTGAGTATGTGCTCACCGATGTAACTATTCTCCTCCATCTTGCAGCTATAGAACTTATTGAGACTTCAGATCTCTCAATCCGGCATTCTTCTCGAATATTAACTTCAACTCCTCGAACATCTCATATGCTCCATGACGCTCAAAACGCCGTTGAAGTCCCGGTTCTAAGCCGTAGCATGGCACATTGAACTATCGAGTAGTCATCAGCTTTGCTCGCCAGACGCTCTAACATCGCCGCTGCATCAAGAGTGCAGTTCGCACCCAGCGGTGCTTCCAAGACGTAATTTTTCAGGCAGCAATGAGGATAATCCTCGTTACGGACCCAGTCCGCAGAGTTGCTACCATCATCTTTCAACTTAGCTTTCAAGGAACGATTAAAATTCAACTAACAACAAAGACGGGCCATCTATCTACAATCAACATAGACAAGCAAGATACTATCAGTACTAAGTTCATGATAAATTTAAGTTCAATTAATCATATTACTTAAGAACTCCCACTTAGACGACATCTCTAGTCATCTAAGTGATCACGTGACCCAAATCAACTAAACCATAACCGATCATCACGTGAGATGGAGTAGTTTTCAATGGTGAACATCTTATGTTGATCATATCTACTATATGATTCACGCCGACCTTTCGGTCTCCGTGTTCCGAGGCCATATCTGCATATGCTAGGCTCGCCAACTTTAACCTGAGTATTCGCGTGCAAAACTGGCTTGAACCCGCTAGATGGACGAGAGCTTATCACACCCGATCATCACGTGGTGTCCGGGCACGATTTAACTTTGGCAACGGTGCATACTGTGGAGAACACTTCTTGATAATTTTAGTGAGAGATCATCTTAAAATGCTACCATCAATCAAAGCAAGATAAGATGCATAAAGGATAAACATCACATGCAATCAATATAAGTGATATGATATGGCCATCATCATCTTGTGCTTGTGATTCCATCTCCAAGCACCATCATGATCACCATCGCCATCGGCGCGACACCTTGATCTCCATCGTAGCATCGTTGTCGCTACGCCATCTATTGCTTTACTACTATCGCTACCGCTTAGTGATAAAGTAAAGCAATTACAGTATGCTTACATTTCATACAATAAAGCGACAACCATATGACTCTCGCTAGTTGCCGATAACTTCGTTACAAAACATGATCATCTCATACAATAAAATATAGCATCATGTCTTGGCCATATCACATCACAACATGCCCTGCAAAAACAAGTTAGACGCCCTCTACTTTGTTGTTGCAAGTTTTACGTGGCTGCTACGGGCTTAAGCAAGAACCAATCTCACCTACGCATCAAAACCACAACGATAGTTTGTCAAGTTGATGTTGTTTTAACCTTCGCAAGGACCGGGCGAGCCACACTCGGTTCAACTAAAGTTGAGAAACCGACACCCGCTAGTCACCGTGTGCAAAGCACGGCGGTAAACCAGTCTCGCAGAAGCGTGACGCTGTAATGTCGGTCCGGCCGCTTCATCCAACAATACCGCCAACCAAAGTATGACATGCTGGTAAGCAGATGACTTATATCGCCCACAACTCACTTGTGTTCTACACGCATATAACATCAAACCATAAAACCTAGGCTCGATGCCACCGCTGGGAACGAGTAATTTCAAAATTTCCTACGCACACGCAAGATCATGGTGATGCATAGCAACGAGAGGGGAGAGTGTTGTCTATGTACCGTCGAGACCGAACCGGAAGCGCTGACGCAACGCCGAGGAAGTAGTCGACGCCTTCCCGGTCCAACCGATCCAAGCACCGCATTCGCACCTCCGAAGTTCTTGACACACGATAGCTCGATGACGCACTTTAACTCCGATCCAGCAGAGGCACGGGAGGAGTTTCACAAGACGACGCCGCAGTGACGATCTTGATGTTCAATCGCCGCAGGCTTCGCCTAACCACCGCTACAATATGACCGAGGTGTAATATCGTGGAGGGGGCACCGACACGGCTAAGGAACGATCACGATGATCAACTTGTGTGTCTATGGGTGCCCCCGCCCCCGTGATATATAGGAGGGAGGGAGGAGGGGCCGCCTAAGGGGAGGCGCTGCTTAGGAGGGGGAAACCTACTCCAAGTAGGTTTCCCTCCTTTCCTAATAGGAGTAGGAGAGGAAGGAAGAGGGGGAGGAGAGAAGGAAAGGGGGCCGCCCCTCCCACCGGATTGGGCTTGGGGGCGCCTCCTTGCTCCTTCTCCTCCTTCCACTAAGGCCCAATAAGGCCCATATACTTACCGGGGTTCCGAACCTCCCGTAACTCCAGATAATCCCAATCTCATCCGAACCTTTCCGTGTCCAAATATATCCGTCCAATATATCAATCTTTATGTCTCGACCATTTCGAGACTCCTCGTCATGTCCGTGATCACATCCGGACTCAACAACCTTCGATACATCAAAATACATAAACTCATAATATAACCGCCATCGAAACCTTAAGCGCATGGACCCTACGGTTCGAGAACACGTAGACATGACCGAGACATGTCTCCGTCAATAACCAATAGCGGACCTCGATGCCCATATTGGTACCTTACATATTCTATGAAGATCTTTATCGGTCAAACCGCATAACAACATACGTTGTTCCTTTGTCATCGATATGTTACTTGCCCGAGATTCGATCGCCGGTATCCAATACCTAGTTCAATCTCGCTACCGCAAGTCTCTTTACTCGCTCCGAATACATCATCTCGCAACTAACTCATTAGTTGAAATGCTTGCAAGGCTTAAGTGATGTGTATTACCGAGAGGGCCCAGAGATACCTCTCCGACATTCGGAGTGACAAATCCTAATCTTGAAATACGCCAACTCAACAAGTACCTTTGGAGACACCTCAGAGCACCTTTATAATCACCCAGCTTACGCTAGACGCTTGGTAGCACACAAAGTGTTCCTCCGTAAACGGAGTTGCATAATCTCATAGTCATAGGAACATGTATAAGTCATGAAGGAAGCAATAGCAACATACTAAACGATCGGGTGCTAAGCTAACGGAATGGGTCATGTCAATCGATCATTCAACTAATGATGTGACCTTGTTAATCAAATAACAACTCCTTGTTCATGGTTAGGAAACATAACCATCTTTGATTAACAAGCTAGTCAAGTAGAGGCATACTAGTGACACTGCTTGTCTATATATTCACACATGTATTATGTTTCCGTTAATACAATTCTAGCATGAATAATAAACATTTATCATGATATAAGGAAATAAATAATAACTTTATTATTGCCTCTAGGGCATATTTCCTTCAGTTTTGAGGAAGGTAAATGGTGGGTGTATGGTACCGCGAAAGTTGCGCTGCACAAGAGAGGCTAGCAATGATGGAAGGTGAAAGAGTGCGATAATCCATGGACTCAACATTGGTCAAAAGAACTCATGTACTTGTTGCAAAAATCTAGAAGTCGCCAAAACCAAAGTACTATGCGATGCTCCTAGGGGATAGATTGGTAGGAAAAGACCATCGTCATTCCCCGACCGCCACTCATAAGGAAGACAATCAATAAATAAAATTGTGCTCCAAATTAATCACAAAGCGGTTCACCATAATGCGCATGTTACGGGAATCACAAAGTTCAACACAAGCATTCTTCAAATCCATATTCACCCAACTAGCATGACTTTAATATCACTACCTCCATGTCTCAAAACAATTATCAAGCATCAAATTGATCATAGCATCCAATTCACTTTCTATGATAGTTTTTATTATACCCAACTTGGATGCTCATCATTCTAGGACCAACTTTAAAACCATAGCAAATTCCATGTTGTTCTAAAAGACTCTCAAAAGATATAAGTGAAGCATGAGAGACTAGTAATTTCTTCAAAATTAAGTAACCACCGTGTTTCTAAAAAATATAAGTGAAGCACTAGAGCAAAACTATCAAGCTCAAAAGATATAAGTGAAGCACATAGAGTATTCTAGCAAATTCTAATAAAATAGGCTTCTCCCAAAACGTGTGTACAGCAAGGATGATTGTGGTAAACTAAAAAGCAAAGACTAATATAATACACGACGCACCATGCAAAACACATATCATGTGGCGAGTAAATAGCTCCAAGTAAAGTTACCAATGAACGAAGACGAAAGAGGGGATGCCTTCCCGGGGCATCCCCAAGCTTAGGCTTTTGGCTATCATTGAATTTCTTGGGGTGCCTTGGTCATCCCCAAGCTTAGGCTCTTGCCACCTGAGGGAGTCCTGGACTAGGGGGTGTCCGGATAGCCGGACTATCATCGTCAGCCGGACTCCAAGATTATGAAGATACAAGATTGAAGACTTTGTCCCGTGTCCGGAGGGGACTTTCCTTGGCGTGGAAGGCAAGCTTGTCGATACGGATATGTAGATATCCTACCTTTGTAACCGACTCTGTGTAACCCTAGCCCTCTCCGATCTCTATATAAACCGGAGGGTTTTAGACCGTAGGACAACAACCATTACAACAATCATACCATAGGCTAGCTTCTAGGGTTTAGCCTCCTTGATCTCGTGGTAGATCCACTCTTGTACTACCCATATCATCAATATCAATCAAGCAGGAGTAGGGTTTTACCTCCATCAAGAGGGCCCGAACGGGTAAAAACATCGTGTCCCTTGTCTCCTCGTTACCATCCGCTTAGACGCACAGCTCGGGACCCCTACCCGAGATCCGCCGGTTTTGACAATCGACATTGGTGCTTTCATTGAGAGTTCCTTCCGTGTCGCCATCGATAGGCTTGATGGGTTCTTCAATCAACATCAACGCCGCCTGTGGTGAGACTTTTCTCCCGGACAGATGTTCAGATTCGCGGCTTCAAGATCGCGGGCCAATTCACTTGGCCATCTAGAGCAGATCGAAGCTACGCCCGCCATCGTCAGATTTGAAGCCTAAACTTCACGGCGGATATCCGCGGAGGCTTGACCTTCGATGGATCCAAGCCGCAGCCGAGCATGCCGCACTCACACGATGGGTATGATCTATCTCTGCCGCCGGACAATACCTTGGAGGCCGCACACGAATTCGCTCCGACCCATAGTTCGGAGCCGATGGCGCAGATCGATGGCTGGTGGCTGGACACTGCCTCGAGAGCTGCAACTTCCACGGCGATGGAGCCGAACGCTGACCTCGTCCCTTATATAGCTCGTGACTCGAGGTGCCGGACTTCGCCGACTCCAAACCTCCTCATACCCGCCAATCGAATCCGATTGGGTGCCGATCATGAAGTTCACCGCTGCGACATCTTTCAAAGACTCACTTTGGCGACATCCTAAAATCGCTAAAGCATCTCCCGCTATACGGAGAGCCCTGGCCGGACTACGCCAGATGGTTGGGATGCGACGATGAAGAAATTCAAAGCCCACCCACCACCCACTTTGTAGCCATCGTCGATTTATCTAACCGACATGTTAGACTACGATTCAAGACATCGACGGTATGGACGACGATGCCGAGACGATCAAGAACCAGCGCCATAGGCATCGGAAGACCACCCCAACACATGACGATATATGGTGGACACCCCAAAAGGAAGCGATAACGAGGAACAACGGGCGCTGCAAAGGATAATCCCGCCGACAAACAACCAAAATGGCGACGCAGACGCCGCCTAAGTCCTGCCTCGACAAAAATAGCATTCAGAATGACCCAGCAATAGAGTAGGGCAAACCAAAGGACTATTTAACATGCAACAAAGCAACCGTCCAACAGACTAATCGTGATAATCAATCCATGCCCGGCGAAACCAACAGTCCGTGCATTTAACCTCACGCCGACACACCACCGAGCATAAGAACCTTCACAAAAGACTCGCCGCCACCGCAAGAAGTCTCAAGAAGGAAAAATGGAAGCTCAAAACAGCGGAAGACATACTCGTAATGAGGTGGAGCAAAGTACTCAGACCGCAGACAAATATGGCAATGGCCACCAAACAAAGAGCTACCCAAGTGCAAGTCGTTGCTGAATTTGACGAGGAAGCCATAGAGCCCCCACAACAAAGAACAAAGAGGCCACCTGCCGGATAGACGGCCGATGATGTGCCAAAGCGACAAGCGGCGCCGCACACACAAGCCAATTCATGATCCTCGAAAACAGATGGCCTAGTCAGTCCATTTACGGGCCAAAAAGAGGGCCCCAGAAGCAACACAACACGCCAAGTGTTCAAGACAGCGCACACCCTAATATAGGGCGCCAGACACCCACTATGTTTCACTGGCGAGGTGCCGGATCATGAATTTCCAGCAGGTTCAAACCCATAAACATAGAGGCATACGACGGAACAATGCACCTGGAGTCTGGATAGAGGATTACATACTACACATACACATGGCTAGAGGAGATGATCTCCATGCCATAAAATACCTACCCTCAAGCTCAAAGGGCCAGCTCGGCATTGGCTCAAAAGCCTCCCGTAAAACACTATCGGAAGTTGGGAAGAGCTTGAGGACGCGCTTGGAGCAAATTTTCAAGGGACTTATGTCCGCCTCCGATGCGCATTTATCTAAGTCATATAACTCAATAGCCCGGAGAGTCAAGACAAATTCGAACAGGTTCCTTACCAAAAGAACCAAATAGTCAATCGTCCGGACGCAAGCCTTAGCATCTTTTAAACACAACGTCCGAGACGAATGGTTTCATGTGACACCTCGCCAAGAGAAGCCGAGGACAATGGCCGCTTAATAAGCCTCATGACCCGCTTATGCTAGGGAAGACAGCTGGCTAGCAAGATGCAGCACCAGCGACCCGAGTACATCCGAGATCGAGATGGAACAGAAAATCACGGCGCAGAAAAGATCAGCGCCGGAATAAAGAAAAAAGCCCAAAGAACACGGCGGTCAACGCCGGATTCAAAAGCTCGCGGCCAAACAATAAAACACTGCCTCTTAAGGACAAAGTGACGAGCTATCCAACTTAAACAAAATTTTGGATCGGATATGTCAAATCCACAAGATTCTAAGGCTCGCAAACCACACCCACCGAGATTGTTGGGTTTTAAATAGTCCGTAGACTCAACGCCAACACAAGGGCTCGACGCGCCAAGCGAAGACGATGACGAACCCTCCAAAGAAGGTAATCGAAAACAAAAGACTTTCCCACAAGAAGTCAAAGCAGTAAACTCACTCCATGTGATAGTACGGAAAACAATGCGGCACCCACTAAGATAGGTGTCGCACGGTCCACCCCAGCGGAACCCCGAGATTGGATGTCAAAACCAATCACTTTGGACCACCTGGATTATTCCAGAAGTGTTCGAAACGCAGGATGGACTGCTTTGATATTGGATCCTATAATCGACGGACTACAATTTACACAAGTCCTGATGGATGGCGGCAGCGATTTAAACCTGCTATATCCGAACACAATCCGCAAGTTGGGGATAAACCTTACTAAAATTCGACATAGCCGCACTTCCTTTAAAGGAGTGATGTCAGGCCCTTACGCCAAGTGCACAGGCTCCTTATTACTAGAAGTTGTGTTCGGGTCACCTGACAACTTCCGACGCGAAAAGCTAATCTTTCATGTCACCCCATTCAAAAGTAGCTATCAAGCACTATTGGGACGTGAAGCTTTCGTCCGCTTTAACGCAATACCACATTATGCGTCTCTTACACTTAAAATGCCCGGTCCACGTGGCATCATTTAATTAAGAGGGTCATTCAAAGACCCCGGACACGGCTAGACGAGTCCGGCATAAATAAGCTAGGGGTTTCTAGTCGCACACCCTTCACAAGGGGCTGTGTATAAGCAATAATGAGCTAATATAGGCTCAGCTTTACTAATTTATTAATATTTCAATTTTTATGCACTTTTCGCACGATTTCTTTTCAAACTAAGTTCTCTCTTTACAGATGAACAACGGCACACCCGCCCGTGATACGGCACAACGGAGACACGAAAGCGCAGACGCAAGAGGGACCCGCTTCAAGGATTCTTTTCAGATTAAGACCTCGCAAAACCTTTCTTATCGCCTCTTGTTACTATAATCCCCGGTTTTCATTATAACCAGAGAGGAGATCGACGCTTTGGCATCGGCCGCTGCCGAGGATCTCGCCTGCACTGACACTAGGCGCTTAGGGCATTGTTCTGCCTGTTATTATAAAGACCGAACACCTTAGGGAGTGTTCGCGCCTCGAAAGTTAGGGCCTTATATGCATCATCTCCGAATCATGTCTTTGGTCAAATGTTGGGTTTGCCCGCCCTGTGTTTTGCTGCCTTATGTTCCAGATCATCGGCTAACGCGCACCAGGAGAACTATCGCGACAGTGCCCCAGCTCGGGCCGGGCGAAAGCACCTCAAGAGAGAAAGCCAAAACCGACCGTCATGATACAAAGAGAGACCGGTCAACCACTCGATCGACCACGGAATGTTTAGAATTCTCCGCTGACGAAGGACTGCTTCCGGTCAGTACATACGCCGCCTAAATTCGGATAGCGCTGGTATTCTGTGGGCTATATCGTAGCCCCACCCTCGAACTTCCATGGCTAAGTGAAAGTGATAAAGCATTACAGTCCGTTGCCTTTGTTTGTTATGCTACCACCTCCTTCACAGACCGAGACGCCGGATTAAGTGTGAAAATGCGCTATCTTTATGAACACCCCAAGACCTTGTGCGTAAGTTTACGACGACGCCATCTTTCAAAGTTATACACACGATACATAAACGGCCACATAGGAGATATTTCAATACTTGAATGCACAAGTATAAAAAGCGCCTACATCATAAACATTGTTTTACAAAATAAAACGTTCATTTGAACGTGACATTTTTTGAGCACTGCGACTCTATTACACGAGCACCACGCAAAACTTCCCCAAAATAGTGCTCGGCGGGTAACCGGCTCTCGTCCGAACCCGGGGTCGCAACAGCGGTGGCATCCATCTCTATCCAATGTGTCTTCACACAAGCGAGTGCCATCCGTGCACCCTCTATGCAGGCCGACCGCTTCATCGCCTTGACATGCGGCACTGCCCCAAGAAATTATCGCAATAAGTCAAATAGCTTTTTTCGCTTGGGCCTATCCGCCAGACATGAGTCACGATATCCGCTATGGCAAGTCCTGACAACCTATTCAGCTCAGCCCACTCGGCCAACCGATCGTTCAGCGGAAGTGAATGCTCCGGACTATGGAATTGAGACCAAAACAGCTCTTCCGTCTTGTGGTCCTTCTGACTTCGGAAGTGCACAACGGCATCCGCCGCACTTGCCGCTAAGTCCATATAAGGATCCTCCGGACCCCATAGCTGGCTGTTGAGCATACTTTGATCCAGAACCTTCGGCGCAGCAGAAAGGGCTTGCCAGCCACAATGTCCTCGGCTTGGCGCAGTTCCTCCCTTATAGCCCGTGATTGCAGTAACGGGCATTCTTGGCTTCGCGGTGGCCTTCCTAGGTCTTCGCCCGCTTAGGTGCTCCTTTTCAAGAACCCCATTGCGTCGATAGCATCTTTTAACTTCACAGCCATTTCGCCATCTCTTCACCGCTTCGGCAAGCAGCCGCCTTTCGCTTCTAACTCATCGGTCACCGAGGCCGCCAGACATTCTTTCCGCTTGCTCCTTGGCTTGAGCAAGTTCGACCAAGGCTCTCCACGGCAGCGCACCATCTCGATTTCACACACATGTTGTAAGGAGGGCTTCGCCCTTTACTAAGTGACCGCAGAGAAACACTTACCTTGCGACTCATCAAGTCGCTCGCTGACTAGCGCGATATCCGTGATTCACAACGTGGAGTTGCCGCTTAGTTCAGCACTCCATCAGTCCGCTGGCCTTGGACGATCCGCCACCTGATAGGGACGGAGAAAATTGAAACTCATATTTTGATCCTCGGCACGATGTCGCTTTCGACAACCTACCGAGTCTCAGGGCTACTATCTATACAGTATGCGACTTTTATGCGCAAAACTGTCAAAAGGTGTGTCATTTTACGCATTCTCAAACCCCGCCAAAGAAACTCCCGACGGCATTATGCAATCCGCTCATGGATTTAAATCCTTCCAATCACCATACTCATCAATGCATGGTGGTCTTCGAGATGGACGCCTCTCAAGTAGATCCTTCAGCTCCTCGCCGAACACCGCCGGCCGAATTCTTCGCTCGCTGGCTCGGGATACCCTCCGTGATGACACTTCGTGCTCGTCTCGCCTATCCGACGGCAGACAGCAGACGGAGGCGCCTCGCCTCCACCATCTCCTGACGAAGATCCCCAAAGACGAGCTCATCTCGAGAAGGTCGGAGATCCGAACTACAAGGTAAAAACTTTGGTTATCCTCGTAAGCACAAATAGGGATGTCTCTTATTACCAACTCCCTGCTTTTCTACTTATGGCTCACCGAGGGCTGATCCTTTAGGGAGATCAGCGGACGGGACCTCCCCGGACGCAGGACCTCCGTGAAGATTTCTTCCCCGCTTAGGGGCTTTGGCCTCCGGTCTTCGGAGGCGGTCCTCTTCTCCCCGGAGGGAGGGATTTTGATCCCCTTCTTCAAGAGCCTCCTTGGGCGAGGCGGTAGCTCCTTTATTTTCCCTTCGCTTCTTCTTCAAGGCGCAACCTCCAAAGATCTCGACCAAAGACGGATCCGGCGCGTCTCCGGAGGGGGGGCCGACACCGATCGCTTTTGCTTGCACTATCCACTTCGCTTAGAAGGAAATCGGTCAAAAGGCTAATCATAGAAAGGCAAACAAATGGTATGTCCGACTGAGCTACTTACTTGTGTATCCGGCGACAGCAGCTCAAGCCGGCCCTTAGTCAATTCCGACACGCCTCGTGATCCAAGAATAATTCAGACATCTCCACGGGTGTCATACCCATGAAGTGTTGAGAATCCGTGGTCCCTCCGGATTAAACTCCCACAGCCGGAGAGGGCGGCGCTTGCAAGGTGAGACGCCTAATCAGCATGACCTGAGACACACAACCAGATCGATCTCCCTCGCTTGAGGTCTCGAATCCGCCCCGCAGAGGGGCATGTCCTTGATGGCCCCCAATTGAGCCCTTGGTCGACCCACGACATCAACCGTCGTGGAGGTCCCAAGCGAATAAGGGCGGCGTTTCGTCACGCCTTTCGGAGCGGTAATATAGAACCACTCCGCTGCCACAAGCCGAGCTCCTCTTGAAGGAGCCTCGGCCATGGGGCATCGGCCTCCGCCACGGCCGCCACAAGACTCGCTGACGCCTCGATCGCCTTCGCCCACATTGAAGGTCTTCACCACAGCCAAAGTGGGGGTGACGCGAGGAAGGCTTCGCAGACGACAATAAATGCGGAAATATGGAGGATGGACTCCGAGCCAGGTCGTGGAATTCCAACCCATAGTAGAACAGATCCTCTCACAAAAGGATCCATCGGGAAGCCTAAACCTCGACGGAGGTGGGATACAAAGATGACGACTCACCGGCTCGGGTGGGATGGCCTGCCCTTCAAGCGGCAACCCAAAGTAAATCTCGAAGACAGTACTTGGCCTCTCGCAGCTTTAGCATCGCCCTCCTCCGGCTGGCATCCACCGCCTTGAAGGTCGGAGCCAACATTGTCAAGGTCCGGTTACCAATTTGGGGGCTCGCTGTTGGAACTTGGAGCAAAGAGAAGATTCAATGGAGGATTGAAGAAAAGAAACGAGCCTTGGTCCTATTATAAAGAGGGAGAATACCAAGAGTCGTCTCCGTGACCGTTTGAGACTCGCCTTCGATAGAGGGGGCGTGGCGACGGGCGCGGTTGGGTTACCCACGTCCGTATTGATGAGAATCCTGAATAAGGGGAACACGGCCTCGCTTCGACAAGACGTGCTAAGGAAACCGCCGCTAAACGCTACTGAGGTGGTATAATAAAAACGATTCAAGTAAAGGCTTGGTTGTATGTGACGCCATGCTACAAGATACGTCAGCAGATTGAACTTGTGTACATAATATTCTCTCTATGGTGGAATGTGGAAATTATTTTGCAGAGCTGGACACTATCCTGGTGTTCGCAATCTTCTATGAATTATTCGGAGGAGGAACCCGCCTTGCAATGCCGAACAATATGCGCGCCGGACTCATCGTCATTGAAGCCTGGTTTAGGGGCTACAGAGGGAGTCATGGACTAGGGGGTGTCCGGATAGCCGGACTATCATCGTCAGCCGGACTCCAAGATTATGAAGATACAAGATTGAAGACTTTGTCCCGTGTCCGGAGGGGACTTTCCTTGGCGTGGAAGGCAAGCTTGGCGATACGGATATGTAGATCTCCTACCTTTGTAACCGACTCTGTGTAACCCTAGCCCTCTCCGGTGTCTATATAAACCAGAGGGTTTTTGTCGATGTACTAAAGTAGGGGTACCTTAGTATCCCGAACTTGTGCACGGGCAACACAAAGACCCAGCCGGCAAGGCTTGCCAAGGCCCGCCAAGATCCTCCGTAGTCATATTGATGCCATTCAAGAACAAAGTGTTTTGACCGAGAAGACAAGACTCCGAAGAGGAGCTTGCCGAAGGAGCAAGGCCCCTGCAAGAGGAGCTTGCCGAAGGCCAACCAAGGCATTTCAAGAAACTTGTCATGATGCGCCAAGGCCCCGGCAAGACCCGGCGAAGCGCCAAGCTTTCAAGCGACAAGACAACGATCATGAAAGGCGCTTGTCATGGGCGGCTACCACTCATACCCCACGCCCAAATAAGATCCGACGACGCGTCGCCCCAAGATCGCTCCTCGGCGACGGGCGGGCGGCCGCAGCAGCCAAGCGTGTGAGGTGGCAAGTGGAGATGACGAGAAGGCCATCGTGGGTGCGGTGCGCCCCAAACGGTCGTCAGACTGCTTACGACCGGACGGCATTAAATGCCCTTGTCCCCGCCATCGAGTTAGGTAGAGTACAATCGTAGGGGCAGCTGTAATAACCCCTCTTTTACATTTTTACCTCTGTCTGCTGCTAAGCACTGCTTCGGTGACCCCTTTAGCCTATAAAAGGAGGCCCATGCGCAACGAGAGGGGGTTCACCTATTCAAACTCGCAGAACGCCACCTCTCGAGCAAGAACACAATATAACCACAAAGTAGCAGAGGAGTTTTATCTCTCCGAGAGCTTCAAGCCGGGTAAAGTCCTCGCGTTTTGCCTCGACCGCTTTTCACAGGCCCTCCGCCTCCCGCCGATCGAGAAGGGCCCTGCCCTATAGGTGTTCGCTCCCCACGACATCTTTGGCGCGCTGTAGGGGGCGCCGAGGTTGTACGAACTCGATCCGTGTGCTCGCCGCTACATCATCATCTTCATCGACATGCCACCGAAGAAGAATGCTTCGGAGGTGGCTGGTCCGTCCGCGTCGATTCGACCACCACCGGAGCAAACGGGCGGTGGGGTAGATGCCGGCGGAGGAACAGGCGCCGACGAAGGAGTTCACGATGCTGATAAGTCCAAGGACAAGGCTACATGCATTTCGGGCCTCAGACATGCACCGCGCTTCTCTCAGAGGCGCGAGACCGACAACGCCATGGTACGCGCAATACCATACGCTCAAGGGTCAAGGCCAAGCTGGTGGATCTCGACACTCAAGATCAGCATGCACGCCAACATGCCGAACGAGCACGCAAGACGGTCGCCGACGAGATGATGCCCTTCTAACACCGCAGAAGTGCGAGCATATCTCGCCTCACGCCGCCGCCGCGCCGCCACTCAAGATTCTGTATAGCGCTGGCCCGAGCCCAATCGCTTAGATTACCCTCCAGCGCCGCATAAGATTAACCTCGATGTAGGATCGAAGTATGTCTAGAGGGGGGTGATTAGACTACTTGACAACTTAAAAGTTTGCCTTTTGATTGGAGTAGATTTTAGCAAGTTCACAATGATAACCAAGTCAAGTATCACCCTACACATGCAATTCTAGAGTTGTGGCAGCGGAAAGTAAATTGCACGATAGTAAATGAGAGGTGGAGAAGAGCAAACGCAATTTGGAGACACGGAGATTTTTCTCGTGGTTCCGATAGGTGGTGCTATCGCCAATCCACGCTGATGGAGACTTCAACCCACGGAGGGTAACGGCCATGCAGAGTCCACGGAGGGCTCCACCCACGAAGGGTCCACGAAGAAGCAACCTTGTCTATGCCATCATGGCTTACGCCCACGGAGGACTAGCCTTACTCGGGTAGATCTTCACGAAGTAGGCGATCTCCTTGCCCTTACAAACTCCTTGGTTCAACTCCACATCATGACGGAGGCTCCCAAGCGACACCTAACTAATCTAGGAGGCACCACCTCCAAAAGGTAATAGATGGGGTTGGTGATGATGAACTCCTTGCTCTTGTGCTTCAAATGATAATCTCCCCAACACTCAACTCTCCTCACCGATTTTGCTGTGGTGGAAGAAAGGATTGAGTGGAAAGCAACTTGGGAAGGCTAGAAATCAAGTTTCATATGGTGGGAGGGAGCAACTTGATCTCAACACAAGGGTAGGTAGTTTTCTTCTCGTAAATGTAAGGTAGGAGTGGTAGTTCTTTCGATGGCTCTTCCACTAATGAAGAGGAGGTGGAGGGTATTTATAGCCTCCACACAAAATCCAACTGCTACACACATTTGACCAATCTCGGCCGACTGGTTGACAACTCGTGAGACCGAAAGTTCAAATCTTAGAACGTTGGGATTTTCGTGGGACCAAAATACAATCTTGGTTAGTCCGATTCTTCCAAAGTCTAGGGTTTGCCAATCTCGGGGACCGATTTTCTCATCTCGGTGACACCGATTTGAGTACGTATGTTACGTAAGCTTGGCAACACCAATTTCGTATGACCGAGTTTGGAATCGAAAATCCAAATTTTAGGGTTTGGCTATATGGCGAGGTGGTTCATCTTGTGTGACTGAGTTTGGAATCGGTGGGACCGAGATTACTTATGAGTTTATGTTGGAATGAAAGATTGCCGATAGTTTGAGAGATAAATCACTAAGCACTTTAGAGCAACCAGATCATCATCATAACCTCATCCCCTTTAATAGTATTGGCTTTCCTATGGACTCAATGTGATCTTGGATCACTAAACCAAAATGGAGTCTTGAGCTTTTGCCAATGTTTTCCTTAGCATTTTGAGGGTCCACATCATCACCATTGCCATACCCATATCAATGAACTTTCTCAAATATTCTCAAGAAATGATTAGTTCAATGATATATATGTTGTTATTAATTACCAAAACCACCCGGGATTAGTTGCACTTTCAATCTCCCCTTTTGGTAATTGATGACAACATATAGATCAAAGCTTCACAAATGATATAATCAATGAATAACATCGTCGCTTTGAGAAGTATGTGATAAGCAAGAGCTCCCTAAATTTGTGCATTATTTAAGATTTATGCTTGAATGCAAATGCACAATCGATTAGGATCATGGGTCACTCTTCCATGTCACATACATCTTGGTGGAGCGCACAAAATGATAAGAATGAATAACATGCACCCAATCACCAAGACATGAGTAAGTGATCATACAAGATATGAATGGAATATGATAAGCAATAAGCACACATTAAGCACAAGATGATCAAGCACTCATCAAGATCGAGCAAACGAGTATCAAACACACGACATGTCTCAAAGAACTCAAAAGTATCTCAAGGAAAACCGCAAACGAAAGAGCAAAACGAGCACTCTCTCTCGAAGCCCTATGATCTATACACTTTTCCCTTTGGCAACAAGTTACCAAAAGTTCGAAGGTATAGAGCTAATCGCCACTGGGACTCACCGGGCGGCTCCGCTCTCGCCGATGGAGTGGAGATAGCTGATCCGCAAAGCTTCGCCAAGTCTGTGGAGCCGGAGGAGGGATACCGAGCTGGTGCCGAACCGACGGAGCTGTAGGAGGTGCCGATGTAGTAGCCTGGGTCTGCCACAGAATAGCAAATGATCCGGCTTTGTGGCACTGCAGCAGCTGCTCATAGTCATCCTCGAACCATATCACCTTCCATCTCCTCATGAGTTCTCGCTTTCTCCTCTTAGCTTCCTCAATGTCCGCCTCAAGCTTGTTGACGGTGACTGCACTTCACCACACTTGACATCCAGAGCATGGAACTTATCTTCAACTATCCTCTCAAGGCTCTCCCGAGATCGCACTATGCTGGCCAAAGCGAGCTCAATTCTCCGAGTGGCTTCAAGAAGTTGTTCTCCAACGCTTTGGGCTTTGCTGCCGCTTCCTTCTCAGCTTTAGCTTGTTTGGCGCTTCAGACTTAGCACGTCCTTCGACAGATGTGGGAGCATCCTCACCATCACAACTTCATTATCTTCGTGTTCAGCTGCAAGGGGCAAGTGGGGTCTATCCAATGTAGGTGTCCGTGCCAACTTGGCATTAATGAGCATCCGAATATGCGAGCAAACCCACACGACTTCTTCTCGGTCTCGTCATTCCTCTTGATAGTCTCTACTATCGTGTCCATCACCTTAAAAGGTGTCTTCGATCTAGAATGTGCAGCATGTTGATAGAATACCTCTTATCATGCGGTGGTCTCTCGACTTAGGCATCAAAGTATGCCTCGTAATGGTGTTGGTGGTTGGGAGACCTGCCTCAAGATAATAAACTGATCCAAGCTTCCATATCTCTACATCCTTCTCGTACCTCATTGTACATGTTCTTCATAGACTCGTGATTCTTCTTCGAATGCCATAGACATCAACATCATCATCCCTTGATATCGGTGCATTCAAAGAACGCCTCCATTCTTCAACTGCTGAATGGAATCTCTGCCCTTCCGTCATCCATACAATTCTCGCCATCCGATAGAAGTGTGCGGTGGCATAGAACCGCATGATCATCTCATCATTCCAAGCAACAATTTCGACCAACAAACTCGCAATCCCACAAGCAAAGGAAGCTTTCATGCACATGTGGGAAATAGTCTCTGTGTTTTCACTATCGATGTAATCCCACCATATATCCGTGTCAAGAATAATTGGCTTCTTATCCATGAGCACTGCCTCATAAAAGTCTTGTTGCTCTTTGTGTGGAACCTTGGGTCAATCTGTTGTCCTTCTCCGGTGGCATATGGATCAACTTGCCTCCATAGCTCGAGACCTTTATCCTTCCTTTCCTTCATATTTTCAGCTCGAGGATGAGCATCATTATGAACTCGCAATTTTGTCTGAGCTTCAAAGAAAACATGAGCCTCATCATCCGATTCTCGCAGTGGCACATTGTCCTTCTTCTTCTCTCAAGGTGTATGTTCCTCATAGCCTTCTTTGGCTTGGCAAAGAGGTTTGGCTTGGGCTGCCTTTGCTGGAGCCGATGGCTTAGCTTTTGTGGGTGCTCCTGCCTCGATGGCATCTCCCATCAACTTCGCTTCGAGGAGGCTGGGTGCTTCTCATCTCAATCATCATCATCGCCTTCTTCATGAACTAGCCTCTTCCTCTTGGAAGTTTTCTTGATCTTGCCGGAGGTTTCTTCTTCCATGCTCGCCTCTTTGCAAAGAAGGATTTCTTCACCTTGCTTGTGCCTTTCTTTGACTGTCGCCTTTGATATCCCTTTGGCAACCACTTGCCTTTTTGGCTTAGAAGTTATCTCCTCATCTCGCAACAAAGTCGAATCCTCCTCATCGTAATTCTCTTCTTCCGCCCCGTGGCAGCCGCAGTAGTCCACTTGGAGTGCTTTCTCCATCATCTCAAAAACTGCTTTCTTCAGACTTGTCACCGCCTCAGAATCTCAATCGCAATTCAGACTGTTCGACCGCTACTTCCATCGCATATGACCGACAACCCGTGAATAGAATAGGTATAGGCGTAATAGAAGAGTTATCACAAACCGCAGAGGGTTTTGCAAAAAGAATGAGTTCAAACTTTAGTCTTAGGTTTTCACAGTATACATGTCGGTCTCGACCGAGTCTATAAATTCGTGAATCCAAGTGTCTAAATGCACTCACATACACCACTTTCGTTGGACCGAAATGGGTTTCGGTCTAGCCGAGAGCACTAGGGTTTCACTAAATCTCACTTCGGTCTTACCGATTTGCACAACTCGGTTTAACCGAAAAGTGCAAAGGCAATGACCAGAGGCCAAATCGGTCATCCGAGAATGTAGAATCGGTCACACCGAGATGTGTTCATGGAAACCTAACCCTAAAATTTTCACTCGAATTTTGTTCTATGATCTAATCACCGGATAGAAGATTTCAATCTTGGCAAGAAACTAGGCAAAACCTATCGTATGAGAATCAGCGGTTGAGCACGAGAGGGATGAAACTCACCCAATGCGGTGGAGTTTCACCACGGCGGCAACGGCGCGATGAGAAAGACCGCTGACGGCGATGGAGACCACAAGCGAGGGCGCACAGTGATGGCGGAGACGATCCAAAGACCACGGCGACGGCAGCTAAGGGTTTGAGGGCGAGGCGCTTGAAGAAGTAATCAACGCTACGCTGTCCTCGGTATATATACCTTCTTCTTGTCGGTGGGACCGAAGTTGAAAACTCGTGGGACCGAGATGGTTAATCGCGCAGCTACACACTTCGTCACGCCGAATTTGTAACTCGGTTTCACCGAGGTGAAAACCTAGATCAATCCAAGTGATTTCGGTCCGTCCGATTTGAGTATATCGGTTTGACCGAAAGTACTTAGAAGGTTTTGGAAGTTAGGCTTTGACGGATCGGTGGCTCCGAAAGTGCTCCTCACTCGGTCTCGTCCAAAAAGTCTTGTTCAAAGTTTGTGATATAAGCATGAATAGAGTTTGAGACAAGAAAGCATAGATAGCTAGGAGGAACTTAGGCATTCTTGTCCATCCATTTGGTCAAAAGAAAGAAAACCAAAAGACCAAAGCAACAAATGGATGTCCTCGAATGGATAAAATCATGCATCCAACATGCTCACACAATAAGATAGCAAATGAAATATGTGTCAAACATGCACAAACAAAACACTAACAGCTAGCACACAATTTGGCGATGACTATGTCATCTATATATGAGCATATTGACTTAGGAGTCAAATGAGAACATTTGATCATAGGTCATACTCATCGCTTAAGCACAAGTGGGGTTACCACTTTTCCATAAAGCATTGATGTGTTCACATCATTAGAAGATGCTTTAGCTCATTTCTTTAGAGCAAAGCTCCCCTTGATGTGAGAACCCCTTTAAAGGGTCAAACTAACCTTGGGTTGTCGTTGAAGACTTCATGTAGATGTTGAAGATGTGGATGCTCAATGTTGATGAAGATCACCAAGAGTTGGGAGCAATCCTTAGGATTCGGCACTTTCAATACCTACATGGGTTAGTCCCACAAGGAACAAACAAAATATCCATGGACATAGATTGAAGTACACAATAGATGATGTCCATGAAAGCAATGATTACCTTGTCCCTTGACTTACCAACATGAGGGTTTGTGACTCCATGAACTAGTGCAAGATGTGGAAGTTGATTGCACAAGTTCTTGCCAAAATGAATATGAGTGAAGTATATTATGAGTCACCTCAAGAACTCTCTAGTTCTTCTTCTTCGATCCACATCATCTTGATGGGAATCCTTGGGGTAGTAGTTGAGCTTGTCAAGTAGAACTTGAAGTTGCCTTGGGAACCCACTTGACCATGGCCTTGGGTGCTTCAATAAATGCATCAATCTCCTCTTGAAGCTTGTCCTTGCCTTTTAGCTTGTGGTCTTGTGGTGGAAGGTCATCTTGAGCTTGTTCCTCATTTGAAGAAGTAGGATCATACTTCTTCTCTTGAGAAACAAACTTTGGAGTGGATATTGACCTTCTTCCCATTCAACACCCTCGGCGCTGAACTTTCGCTCAAAACCAATTCCTTGATTCTTCCTGTCTTCCTTGCTTAAGTAACAATTTCTCAAAGCTCTTGCTTCCGCAAGACTCTTGTAGACACCTTTCTATAATCCCTTTCAATAGACTATTTTCTTGCTCAAGTGAAACTTGGCTTGAAACATTGTTAGTGGAATCAAGAGAATTACTAGAAGTAACAACATTTGATTTAGCATGATTATTGTTACTACTAGATGAAGAATTTTTCTTATGCTTGTCATGCTTAGTTTTGATAGGTGGCAAGAAATTAGACAAGAGAAGTCGCTTGGCAAGATATGAAGAACTCTTCTTCAAGATCGCCATTGATAGCTTTTAGAAACTCATGTTCTTGCTCTAGATTGAGCTTCTCGGCGTAGCTTCTCATGAGATCTTAGGAGCTCTCTATGATCTTCTTGAGTTGTTTCATGAGCTAACTTAAGAGTGTTTAGTTCTTTAGTTAGTCGCTCAATCTCCTTCATAGCATTGTCATTCGACTCTTCTCGACTATAAAGACTACTAGCATGTTCATCATTACTAAGCTCACTAGATTTATCATGTAAAAGCTCATCTTCACCAAGCAAGTCATCCTCATCACTATCAAAGTCAATAAACTCAGGGTGTGATACCTTGGGGCCTTTTGCCATGAAGCATCTTCCAATTCCCTCATTTGGTGAATCAAATATGTCATAGGAGTTGGAGTTGGAGGACACGAGAGCAAGACCGCAACACCTTCATCTTGATCAGATTCGAGTTGGAGTGATAGCTTCTTTCGAGTGATTGTTTGAGTCGGAGCCGAAACCCATTCACCAACATGAGCTTGATGTTTTCTTCTTGTGTAGCTCCTTGATGACTTGTCTTTCCTTTCCTAATCCTTGCTTCTCCGAGAGGATCTTCGCTCATAACGATCATCTCTACTCCTTCTCTTTTCGAGGCGACTCTTCTCTTGAGCTTCTTCTTCTTGGAGATTCTTCTTCTCTTGTGGGGAGTCGAACACTCATTTGAGTAGTGTCCGGTCTTCCACAATTGTAGCAGCTTTCGATCACGACTAGAAGATCTCTTTTCATCATATGATCTAGACTTTGAGCTTCTTTCCTTGCTTCTACTCTTGTAGAATTTGTTGAAGTTCTTCACCATTAGGCTTATCTCTTCATTGGAAACTAGCTTGTCACTTGAGGTTGTGGGAGCTTCAACTGCAGCTTTGTAAGCACCACTTGACTTGTTGTGAAGCTCTTCCTTATCTTTAAGTGTCATCTCATGAGCAACAATCCTTCCAATGACTTCGTAGGCTTGAGATCTTTGTAGTTTGGCATCATTTGGATCAAAGTGCACACGGTGTCATACTTTCCATCCAAAGCTCGAGAATCTTCTTGATGATGAATCGGTCGGTCATTTCTTCACTTCCTAAGCCTCGCCATCTCATTGGTGATGAGAGCAAGCCTAGAGTACATTTCAGCGAATTCTTCACCTTCCTTCATCTTGAACTTGTCAAGTCGACCTTGAAGAACATCTAGCTTTGATTCCTTCACGGACTCGTACCTTCGCATTTCACCAAAGTATCCCAAATCTCTTTGCATTCTCAAGACGGCTGATCTTGTTGAACTCCTCGACACAAAGCATTGAAGAGAATGTCACAAGCTTGAGCATTGTTCAGAACATCCGCAACTCATCCGCAGAGCTTCGCGATCCGAACTTTTCCTTCCTCAAGAACTCACCTTGCAAGCCAACACAAATAATGCCCCATGCGTGGTTATGTCCAAGAATATGCATTTTCATTTTATGCTTCCAACTAGCAAAGTTTGAACCATCAAAGTAAGGACCTCTACGGAAATTACCTCACTAGACGCCATACTCTCCTAGGTTGTGAAACCAAGCTTATGGAGTCCAATGCAATGGAAACCAATCCAATGGAGACCAAAGCTCTGATACCACTTGTAGGATCGGAAGTATGTCTAGAGGGGGGGTGATTAGACTACTTGACAACTTAAAAGTTTCGCCTTTTGATTGGAGTAGATTTTAGCAAGTTCACAATGATAACCAAGTCAAGTATCACCCTACACATGCAATTCTAGAGTTGTGGCAGCGGAAAGTAAATTGCACGATAGTAAATGAGAGGTGGAGAAGAGCAAACGCAATTTGGAGACACGGAGATTTTTCTCGTGGTTCCGATAGGTGGTGCTATCGCCAATCCACGCTGATGGAGACTTCAACCCACTGGAGGGTAACGGCCATGAGAGTCCACGGAGGGCTCCACCCACTAAGGGTCCACGAAGAAGCAACCTTGTCTATGCCATCATGGCTTACGCCCACGGAGGACTAGCCTTACTCGGGTAGATCTTCACGAAGTAGGCGATCTCCTTGCCCTTACAAACTCCTTGGTTCAACTCCACATCATGACGGAGGCTCCCAAGCGACACCTAACTAATCTAGGAGGCACCACCTCCAAAAGGTAATAGATGGTGTTGGTGATGATGAACTCCTTGCTCTTGTGCTTCAAATGATAATCTCCCCAACACTCAACTCTCCTCACCGATTTTGCTGTGGTGGAAGAAAGGATTGAGTGGAAAGCAACTTGGGAAGGCTAGAAATCAAGTTTCATATGGTGGGAGGGAGCAACTTGATCTCAACACAAGGGTAGGTAGTTTTCTTCTCGTAAATGTAAGGTAGGAGTGGTAGTTCTTTCGATGGCTCTTCCACTAATGAAGAGGAGGTGGAGGGTATTTATAGCCTCCACACAAAATCCAACTGCTACACACATTTGACCAATCTCGGCCGATCGAAGTTGACAACTCGGTGAGACCGAAAGTTCAAATCTTAGAACGTTGGGATTTTCGTGGGACCGAAAATACAATCTCTGCTAGTCCGATTCTTCCAAAGTCTAGGGTTTGCCAATCTCGTGGACCGATTTTCTCATCTCGGTGACACCGATTTGAGTACGTATGTTACGTAAGCTTGGCAACACCAATTTCGTATGACCGAGTTTGGAATCGAAAATCCAAATTTTAGGGTTTGGCTATATGGTCGAGGTGGTTCATCTCGTGTGATCTGAGTTTGGAATCGGTGGGACCGAGATTACTTATGAGTTTATGTTGGAATGAAAGATTGCTGATAGTTTGAGAGATAAATCACTAAGCACTTTAGAGCAACCAGATCATCATCATAACCTCATCCCTTTTAATAGTATTGGCTTTCCTATGGACTCAATGTGATCTTGGATCACTAAACCAAAATGGAGTCTTGAGCTTTTGCCAATGTTTTCCTTAGCATTTTGAGGGGTCCACATCATCAATACCCATTGCTTTCATACCCATATCAAAACCACCCGGGATTAGTTGCGAACTTTCAAATATTCTCAAGAAATGATTAGTTCAATGATATATATGTTGTTATTAATTACCAAAACCACCCGGGATTAGTTGCACTTTCAAGTACATTCAAAGATTCAGCTAGGTGCAGCGCAGAATCCTGCACGCCCACCCCGCCATGGTTATTAGCGCTGCTCCATCGTAATACGCGAATCACAGGATGAGGGAGGAGATGGCGATGTGCAAATCAGAGATGTCAACAGCCATATGCTCGCCGACGAGTGTGCACGCGCGAGGAGGGAGGAAACTCCCGGAGATAACGCAGGAGCAGCAGGATCTCGACAAGGAGGATGCCGCCTCCGCAAGGAAAAACCGCGCGGAACAATGTAAAGAGGAAAGCTAAAGATGTGCTAGTCGCCGAGCAGTCCCAAGAACGGAGGTGGAGCCGAGAAGGCCAAAGCTGGTAACTCCGGGCGAGGCTGTGGTGGCCGCCGACAAGGTGATGGCTCCGCAAGCAAGATCGCAAGATCCACCGCACCAAGGGCCATGATCTCCAGACCTGCAAGAAAGTTGAGCAGCTCATTGAACTGCGGAAAGCTGAATATGAGCGGCGAGACAAGGAGAAGGCCCAAGAAGGTGGTGGTGGATCCGGCAAGAAGCGTCCCGCCCGGGGAGGGCGCCGCGGCAAGGCTAAGCAGCAACAAGGAGATAGGCCTCCCCGCGGCCGCGACAAGGATGAAGACGAAGACGAAGATGAAGAGATAGATGAGGATGAGGTCGACGAGTAGGAGTTTCAGAAAGCGACGGAGGTTTTGTGCGTCGACGGCGGTGCTCTTCTTCAGATACTTCGCACCGCCAGCTCAAACAATGGGTGCGGAAGTTAATGCGGCGTAACCGCTTGGTTGAGTCGCGCAAGCCCCTCAAGTGGTCCAAGACGCCCATCATCTTTGATGTTGAGGATCACCCGATCGCATAACTACGGTCGGGTGCTTGCCAATGTTGGTTTCGCCAACTATCCGCAACCTCAAAGTCACAAAGATGCTGGTTGACGGCGGGGCCGGCTTGAATCTGATCTCCTCCGTGGTGCTCAAGAAGCTCCAGATCCCCGACAGCGAGCTCGAAGAGACTGGTACCTTTCAAGGAATTAACCCGGGAAGAAGCAAGCCGAAGGGGAAGATCACACTGCTAGTGACATTTGGCAGCAAGCTGAACTTCAGGACAAAGAAGGTCACCTTTGACGTTGCTGATTTCCCATTGCCCTACAATGGGATACTTGGCCGTCCAGCGCTCGCCAACATTATGCTTACAACGTGCTCAAGATGCCCGGTCCGATAAGTGTCATTTCTGTCCCTGGCGACAAGAAAGATGCCCTTATCTGTACCGACAAGATCTACCGGAAGCAAAGCAGCCGCAGCAGATCGCAAGACACTTGTCACCAAGCTCCCGAGGGGAGAAGAAGACCAAGTCCGCAAGAGTAGCTCGATGCCCACTCCGCAAGCGCACCTCTTCGAGTGCTGCGCTACCGCCGAGGACGCACCATCGAGCTCCACCGCAAGTGCAAGAAGGCAAAGACAACTTCACCAGAGACCAAGAAAGTGGTCGCTTAAGGAGGACGGCACCGTGGTACTTTCACCATCAAGCCACGCTTGACCCTAAATAGGAAAGCGTTGCTCGCTGTTTTCCTCATGGGCGAATGTCGGCGTGTTCGCATGGCAACCGCTTGACATCCCCGTGTTCCTGTGAGTAATTGAGCACCACCTTGTCGTCTGTCCTCACGCCGCCCGCCAAGCAGAGTCAGAAACAAGCAAAGGAGCGACAAGAATTCATCATGTAAGAGATCAAGAAGTTGGAAGTAGCAGGCCTTGTCCGAGGAGTGCTCCATCCCACGTGGTTGGCTAATCATGTAGTCATGCGCAAGGCAAACGGGAAATGGAGGCTTTGTATTGACTTCACTGATGTTAATAAAGCTTGTCCTAAGGATCCATTTCTTGCCGCGCATTGATCGATTGTCGACTCCACGCAGGATGTGATTTGCTTTCATTTCTTGATGCATACTCGTGATATCAATGATCTTCATGGCGTAAGAGGATGAAGAGAAGACCGCATTCATTACTCCATGTGGCACGTACTGCTTTGTACGGATGCCTTTTGGACTAAAGAATGATGGTTCAACATTTGCAAGAGTAGTCAGCCATGCTTTTGAGCCATAGTTGCACAGAAATGTAGAAGCTTACATGGATGACATAGTGGTTAAGAGCAAGGACAAAGAAACTTTGATCCAAGATTTAGACGAGACCTTTGCAAATCTGCGCAAGATCAATCTCAAGTTGAACCCCGAGAAGTGCGTGTTTGGAGTTCCTTCCAGCAAGCTTCTCGGGTTCTTTGTATCTCAGAGAGGGATTGAAGCCAATCCCGACAAGATCAAGGCGATTGAGCAGATCAAGCAATCGGGCGTGTCAAGGATGTACGGTTTTGCCGGCCAAGTTGCTGCTTCTTCTCAAGAAGTTCATCTCTAAGTCTATCGAGCGCCCTCGCCATTTTTCAAAATTTTGAAAAGGCAGGTCCAATGAAATGGACTCCGAAGCGGAGGCTACGCTACAGACTTAAAGAGATACCTGTCCTCCACTCCAATACTTGTCGCACCTAAGCCACAAGAGAAGTTGTCAGATTCTAGCGGCAACCAATCGTGGTTAGTGTTGCGTTAGTAGCGAAAGGGAAGCGGATGATGAGCTAGCGACCACGGCAAGCTTAGTCCAGCGACAAGGTGGGGCTTCCGACAAGGATGGATCTGCAGCCATAGGAAGAGAAACAAAAGAAGATGGTGCAATATCAGCTTTTTTTGTCGGGCCTCTTCGCAGGGGCTAGATCGAGAGCACCGATACACAAACATTACCAAACAGTATGCAATAATATGATGCATGCATGAGACATGGCAAATGAGTGTATTGGACTAATGCAACTAAGAATGATGGGTTTGAACTAATATGAACCAATGATTCAAAGTTCAAACTCATAAGTTGCCATTTAAAGTGCTTTATCTTGTTCTGTGATAAACAGCAGGTTAGCTTGTTTAAACATGCATGAAACCAGTACAGATGGAAAGATTGGATTTTTCTGATCATTTTTCATATATAATTTGTTTCATTTGGAGTTACAGACACTTCCATGATTTTTTGAAGTTTGTAGCATTTTCTCGAATTTCGTAAAAGTAAATCCAAGAATTAAATTATCACACAAGATTACTACAGGATGACGCCAAGGGTCAACGGCTGGTCCAAGTCAAACTGACCAGTGGGTCCCGCATGTCAGTAGATAATTAAACTAACTGAATTAAGTTTAAACTAAACTGGTTTAATTAGCAGAAGGGCCCCACATGTCATAGACTCAGGGGAGTCAACCTGGGCCCACCCTGGTCAAGGTCAGAGTCAAACACACCGGCGTTCAGCCGCCGGGCGAGGCCGTGACGGGCGAGGAAGTGGTTTTGTGCATTCCGGCGACCTAATGGGCGGCGGAAGGCATCTACGTGTTGCTGAGATCGAGCCGCGGCTATTGGTGGTAGTGGTTGAGCTCGGGGTGGCCGGAGTTGGCGCCGGCGATGACTTTGGCGGTCGCCGGAGTTGGGTGAAGATGGATCCGACGCTACGGGGCACGGCGAGGCCCGTGGTGAGGTGTGTTGAGCTTCTGGGAGCACGGTGAGTAAGTTGGACAAGGTGAGGCGGCCGGTGGTTAGCCGGAGGCACGTCGGCGACGAGCTCCGCAGCGGCGCGTGCGAGTGAGCTACGTGCGCTCGCTGTGGTGCACGAGAGCGAGAAAGAAGGGGGGAAGAGTTAGCCCAGCTCACTGCGGTCTTGAGGGAACGGACGGCGCGGTCAGGGACGAGCTGGTGCAGCGGCGACGGCGAAGGGGATCTCCGGCGATGGCGGTTCGGTCGAGGTCGGTGCGGTGCGTTTGGGCACGCGAACGCCGGGCTCGCTAGCTCGAAGGAGTAGAGGGCGGCGAAGCTTCTAGACACGGTGGCGCGGCGTGGAGACGGCAGGGAGCACGACTACGGCGACGGTGCGGCGACGGTGGCGTCGGCCATGGCTGGGGAGCGCGAGGGAGAGGAGCTGGGGGCGAATGGAGGTGTCTTTGAACTCGAGGGGGAGGTGTCCGGTCAATCCAGGGCGGCTGAGCGGTGAGAGGAGGAAGGAGAGCGGCAGGCAGCTGCATGGCGCGCTGCGGTGCCGCCGTCGAGCACCTGCCTGCCTGCTTGGCGAGCCAAGCAGCTCGCTGGAGCGGTGGCTGGGCTGGGCCGGCAGGTGGGCCTCTGGGTGGCGCCAGGTAAGCTTTTCCCTTTTTTTTCTGTTTCTGTTTTTATTCTGTAAGTTTGTTGGGTTTCTAAAAATACCTAGGCAACTCCAAGATTCACCAAACTGCACCCGGTCCTTAGTTGGAATATGTCCAACATGGAACATTTTAGTTTGGTAATATTTGAGCATTTAAAATATTTTATAAATTTTAAATGCCCAAATTCAAATACTTATGATTTAATTCAAAGACCTTAGGATGACCTAGGAAATTGTGCATTACTTTTGGCAGAGGTTCTGAACCAAGACAAAAATGATGGACATTTTAGAAGGGCATTTCAGGTTCATCGAAAATATTTTTAGTAAACCCTAGTTTGATTTGAGGGGTCAGTTCTGGCTATCCCCATTTCGTGTTTCGTTAAATGAAATAGACATGATGCAACACTCTAATGCATGAACTAGCTAGGTGTGACATTCAAGCGCTGCTCAATCCGCCAAGAATTCCAACAAGTTGACACCAAGGGAAGGCCCTTATCGGGTGAAGCGAATCACTAGGCTCGGCGCTGTCCGCCTAGAGACCAAGATGGCTTTCCGTGAGCAACTCCCGAACATTGAGCATCTTCATAAGTTTTACCTATATATGCAGCTTGCCGAACTCTGTTCCGCAACCACCTTTTGTACAAGCCTTGCCGCTGTTGCATGTAACCCTTTGTACAAAGCCGAGCGCAGATCCCATGCATAAATAAAGCTCACGTGCTTCGCACATCTTGTCAAATTTTATGCATTTTTCTTTCTTGCATTTATTATCTGACACTTTGTGCAGCACTTGCCCCCAGTAAGCAATAACGAGCCTTGAGGCTCCATATCTTTATTTTCTTCTTTCTTTTCCTCAAAGAATGTTCCTCCACCCACAAGTTCACCGGGGAAGGAGAAGATAATGGTGGACCAAAGGCCGCTCAAAGAAGTGTAGCCTTGCCGACACAAACGATGTAAAAGCTAAGTCGCCAAAGTCCGAAAGCATGATCAGCTTTTAAATTTTTAAGTTATCTTCCTGAACGATCAGATTTTGTATGGAAAACCTGTGCGCGGAGGAACCAGCCCGTGGCTAGACGCGCCCTTACTTTGTTTCGAGTCCGCTCAACAAACTAAGTGTGCTGCGGCTAGTCATGGCAAGGTTTCTTGCCGGAAGCAGCACCGCCGGCAGTCAGCCGATGTTCAGACTCAGCGCCAAGGCAAGGGTGCTCACGCCGCAAGTTCCCTAAAAGCGAGGGTAAAAACATACAAAGGAAGGAATCAAGTACAGAAATAACATAGCAAATACTGCCCAAGATAAAGTTATATTACAAAGGAAACTTGTCGTGGCAATCGACTAAATTGTTCTTATAACATAAATGGCAGCGGCAAGGAAAGGAGAGAAAGAGCAGCCTAATCCACGCCACCGCCGCCGATCCTCCCGATTTCATTCACCTTGTCCACAATGGGTGCGATAAGGGCTTTGAGTTCTGCAAGATCAGCACCGCCGGCAGCTTCTTGAGAATGTTGGTGAGGTTGAGGTTCGGATTATGGAAGAGCACCTTCACCAACACCTTCTCCAGACTGGCACAGATTATGCCATGACTCGCCACCAGCTGCCCGGGATCCTTTCCTGAGTTGCCGGAGAGCCGCCGCCACGCCTTTGAAGAACAGAGTAAGCTTGGCGCTGGCTGGAGGTTCTCGCTTGAGGAGTACCAAGCCCGCCAAGTCCAGGCTATGCCAGCTCCTCGCCAATGACTGCAGCAATGTTGACGAGGCCTCCATCCAGAGCTCCACCGAGTCCTCAAGGTGTTTTGAGTCTCGGCGCCCTCGTTAGCAGCCTCGCTGCCTTGATCTCTTCTTCAAATCCTCCTTCGCTTGGCGCCGCCAGCCTCCTCCACTGGGCCAGCTTCAGCCCAGATCAGCATTTGAGTCCTTGGTGGCATTCAGTTCCTTGCCCTTGTCGGCGAGTTGACTTGCAGATCACCATGAGCGAGGGCATCCTTCTCGTCACTGGAGCTGCAAGCTCCTCATCCTTCCCTTTCAGATTAGCCTCCAGCTATGGCCATCTTCACCTCCACCTCCTTCTGGCGGCTCGCAGCCGCGGCAGCGCCCTTCGCTTCTTGAGCGCCTCACAAGTGATTGCTCGTGATGCGGCGAGCTCCTCCTCGTGGCTGTCCAGATTAACTTTCCGCTGGTCAATTCACCTTCCCGTGGATAGCGCTTCAGCGGCAAGCCTCGCTGCTCCTCGCTTCGCTTTCTCGAGGAGGAAAGCTCCGCCGACAAGCTGCGCCTCCGCAATGGACTCGACGGCCTTCTGGTTGCAGCTCGAGTTCTCCGCATGCTTCTATGTCAATTCCGCCAGGCGATAAGCGCCCCGACTCCAGCCGCTTGCCGGGCGCGTAGAGCGACACCAACTTCCGGAGCAATCGCTTCTTCGACTCGCCACTACCGCTGCTTGGCGCTTAATCATCAAGTAGCCCCGCAGAGGCGAGCACTCTTCGCCAAAAGCCTCTCGACCGGCGCCTCGAGCTCGACGCCTGTGGAAGCTTGATGAAGACACCGCCGCCTTCAAGTAGGCGCTGGCTGGGGCTCTTCGAGCCCGTGCTGCCAAGCGAGGGGTCGGCGGTCGGTGTAGCGCTTGCGCCTCGCGCCTGGGTCGCTGCTGTAATCGCTGCACTTCGCCACCTCCTCGCGCCAAGAGCCTTGGTGGCCTTTTGCCGGCACGACCGCCGCCGGCCTCTTCTTCGTGGCGGCAACATCCTCAAGCACTGCAAGGCCCTTCTCGCCGGTGGCCTCAGCCCATCGGATCTGTGGAAGGGGATCTCAAGACAGTGAAGAGGAAGGAAAAGTCAAGCAAACATCCAAAAGAAGACCAAGAAGAAGAACCCAAGGGAAAATTTCCGCCAAGGAGGGTTACCCAGGCTGGGCTCAGGACTATGGGCTCCACCACCAAGGCTCGCTGGTCCCATCCCTTGCCGGGACCTCTCCTTGCCGGAGAGCGCCCCTTGTCGGAGAATCGCCTTTGGCGGCGAGTTGAAGCAGATAGCACCTCCGAGCGGCTTCGTTGCTCCCGATGGGCCTGCTCGCTTCCTACACAAGCAAGTCAACAAATAAGATGTCAACAAAGAAAGAGCACCCACGCGCCCCCACAACAGAAGTGAACAAGTACTTACGCTGGGGCTGCGCTGGGCTGCTTCTCGAGAGGTTGTCGGTCCGGTTAGGTGGTCTCGGATGCATCCTCTGTTGTCGCAGCAGGATCATCCTCGGCGACTACCACGGGACCTTGGCCCTCTTCGCCGCCTCTCTCGCCGAGTCCCGAAAAGGAACGAAGTTCAAGGAAGCAGTGTTAGATACAAGACAAAGAAACAAAGAAGAAAAGAAGAAGTATAAATACAACAGAAGAAAGTCTTACTCCTCCTCCTTCTTCCTCCTCGCCGAGCTGAGCGCGAAAGGTCAAGTCAGTACCCTTTCTCAAGGATTTGAGGCGGAGGAGTAGGCTCCCTTGGGCGCTTGGGGAGCTGCAGCAGATCGGGAGTGGCGGCCCGAGAAGACCCTTCCAGCTTGCCGGGCTGCATGAGATGCTCCTGTCAGCCGTGCTTGGCGCGGTGGAGCGTGGTCTCTGGCGCGCGGCGGCTGTTGGTCTGCCCGCCGCCTCGCCAGGTTCCGAACCCCGGAGGCGCCTTGGTTGAGCTGGGGCTGCACCGAGGGCCCCGCTCGGGGCAAGCTACTCAAGATGGCTGGCCACTTGCGCCGACAAAGCTCGCCGCTTTGGCTTCGGCCCTCGCCAACGACCTCCCCACCAAAGTCCTCTCGTCGGCAAGGCTTGCTGCCGCCGCCTCGCCTCCTCCAACGTGAAAGCAACCGCCACGGCGGCGGCCGCCGCTTCTTCCGCCTCGGTGGCGATGTACCGCATCTCGCCGCCGGTGGTGTTGTGGGTGAGGAGCCTCGCTGCCGGCACGGACCGCTACCTCCACCAAGCCGTCAAGAATTGCCGCACGATGTCGCCAAGGGCTCCCGCCAAGTTGGGATAATCCTGCGAAGTCGACCCAAGATCATTGCGTGATGCGATCAAGCCGGGAGTTGTTGCACGTGGGATGACACCGCGCAGCCCGAACCACTCCGGATGGTTGGGGTCGGCTTGAACAGCTCCTTGAGCATCCCGCCCAACTCCAAAACAAGAAAGTTAAAATTGAGGCCTGGGCGCAGCCTCATGATATCCGCCGCCCCGAACAGCCAGCGGCTCTCCCTCTCCCCGCAGAGGGCGGCGCGCGCGAAGAAAGTCCGCGCCAACAGCCCCTACGGTGAGCCCGCAAGCCCGAGCCGCAGGATCCCGGTGGTGGCGATCTTCAGCTTGGCATCGTCTCCGCCAGGCGCCCAGCCACCGCCACAAGACTACTCGGGTTTGGCGCAATTGGTGAATGGCTGCGGATCTGCTGCCAACAATCCAACACCATTCGCCTCCACTGGCCCCATTTGTCGCGAACTCCCTCCGATACACCTCCTTCTTGCCGCCCTCAAGATCCGTGGAGACCTCGCCAGACAAGGGCTCTCCTTTCTGACCCGGCATGAAATAGTGGCGAAAAGGGCAACGTTGGGGTGGATTCCGACGAAGTTTTCGCAAAGATGCGCGAAACCGCCATTGTCATAACGGCGTTGGGGTGAGGTCAAGGAGATGGAGCCCGATGTGTTCGCGATATCACTGTATAATCGAAAAGGGCGGGCAGAGCCCGCAATAGAAGAACAACGGAAGAGATAGTACCCTTTGGGCATCGCTGAAGTAGAAGCTTCGCGAGAGCTGCTCAGGCGCGGATGCGCCTGCCTCCGCGCCGACCGAAGAGATAGAACTCCTCCAGCGCCTTCGGGTGAGCTCGGGGAAAGTGTCGCCTTTGCGCAGCGCCAAGCCGCAGCGCCGGCCGACTTCGCACTTTTTCCGGTCTTCGGAGCCATGGCGGAAGCGGTGGAGGAGGGCGGCGCGACAGGCGGCAACGGGCGCGGAGCGCTGCTTCTTTCGCTTGGGAAGCGGAGGGAGCGCGGAGCTTTCGAGGAAGGAACCGCAAGTGGCGAAGGTGGGGAACGGACCATGTTTCGCTATAAAGAGGGAGGCAAACGCACGCCTTTCTTGATTAAAGAATTGCCCACGATCTTCCCACGACGCCGCTGCTTGACGCGCGCTGCTACGGAGGGCGCGTGGATACGGAGTTAGATTTGGTATGGATCCAGTGCCGCTGTCTGCGCCTGCTTTTGGGCCTCGCCCAACAGCGCCACCGCAGGTGGCCCAGCCCGGGCTCCTGCCGTGTACTAAAGTAGGGGTACCTTAGTATCCCGAACTTGTGCACGGGCAACAGCAGCACTAAGCGGCAAGGCTTGCCGCAAGGCCCACCAAGATCCTCCGTAGCTCATATTGATGCCATTCAAGAACAAAGTGTTTTGACCGAGAAGACAAGACTCGCAAGAGGAGCTTGCCGAAGGCAAGGCCCCGCAAGAGGAGCTTGCCGGAAGGCCAACTAAGGTATTTCAAGAAACTTGTCATGATGCGCCAAGGCCCCGCAAGACCCGCGAAGCGCAAGCTTTCGGTGCGATAAGACAACGATCATGCAAGGCGCTTTGTCAGCGCGGTTACCACTGCGACTCCACGCCCAACAAGATCCGACGACGTGTCGCCCCAAGATCGCTCCCGACGACGGGCGGGCGGCCGTGTAGCCAAGCGTGAGGTGGCAAGTGGAGATGACGAGAAGGCCATCGTGGCAGCGGTGGCGCCCCAAACGCTCGCTTTTCTACATCGCTTGTCAACCGGACGGCATTAAATGCCCTTGTCCCCGCCGAAAGTTAGGTAGAGTACACCGTAGGGGTAGTTGTACCAACCCCTTTTTACATTTTTACCCTGTCTGCTGCAGCACTGCTTGTGACCCTTTAGCCTATAAAAGGAGGCCATGCGCAACGAGAGGGGTTCGACTCATTCAAATCGCAGAACGCCACGCCTCGAGCAAGAACACAATATAACCACAAAGCAGCAGAGGAGTTTTATCTCCCGAGAGCTCCGGCTGGGTAAAGTCCTCGCGTGCTTCGCCCGATCCGCTTCTCCGCCCCCCGCCGGACCGAGAAGGCCCCGCCCCATAGGTGTTCGCTCCCCATGACAGCTTTTAGTCCGTAGGACAACAACCATTACAACAATCATACCATAGGCTAGCTTCTAGGTTTTGCCTCCTTGATCTCGTGGTAGATCCACTCTTGTACTACCCATATCATCAATATCAATCAAGCAGAGTAGGGTTTTACCTCCATCGAGAGGGCCCAACTCGGGTAAAACATCGTGTCCCTTGTCTCCTGTTACCATCCGCCTAGACGCACGCTCGGGACCCCTACCCGAGATCCTCCGGTTTTGACACCGACACCACCCTTTATTCCATAGTCCATAAAAGCTTTACCTAAAACTTGAAAACTTCACAACACAAAACTCAACAGAAATCTTATAAGCTCATAGTGAAAGAAAACAAAACCACCACATAAGGTGCAGTAATGAACTCATTCTTTATTTATTTTGGTGTTAAACCTACTGTATTCCAACTTTCTATGGTTTATAAACTTTTTATTGGCCATAGATGCATTGAAATAAGCAAACAACACACTTAAAAACAGAATCTGTCAAAACAGAATAGTCTGTAGCAATATGTAACTAATGCAAACTTCTGTAACTCTAAAAATCCTACCAAAATAGGAAGTCCTGTACAATTTGTTTATTGATCATCAGAAAAACGAATCAACGCAAAAGCATGTTCCTGTGATTTAACAAAATTATATTCGTACGTGCAAAGTTTCTGTTTTTCAGCAGAATCAAATCAACTATCATCATAGGTTATCCTTTATGTTCTACTTGGCACAAACACTAATTAAAAGATAAAAACACATCTAAACAGAAGGTAGATGCAAGATTTATTAAATAACAGCAAGGAAAAATATTGGGTTGTCTCCCAACAAGCGCTTTTCTTTAAAGCCTTTTTAGCTAGGCATTGATAATTTTAATGATGCTCACATGAAAGATAAGAATTGAAGCGCAAAGAGAGCATCATGAAACATGTGACAAACACATCTAAGTCTAACGCATTTCCTATGCATAGGCATATTATAAGCAAACAAATTTGCAAGGCAAGCAAAAACTAGCATATGCAAGGAAGAAGAAAAGACGATAGCAATCTCAACATGACGAGAGGTAATTTAATAAGATAAAAATTTCTACAACCATATTTTCCTCTCTCATAATAATTACATGTAGGATCATAGGCAAATTCAACAAAATAGCTATCAGAAAACATATTCTCAACATGATCCACATGCATGCAAAGTTGACACTCTTCCAAGATAGTGGGATTAACATTAGCTAAAGTCATGACCTTTCCGAACCCACTTTTATCAAAAATATAATAAGATTGAACATACTCCAAATATGTGGGATCTAAAGTTGACACTCTTCCAAACCCACTTTCAATATTATTGCATATTATTATCAATCTCATGTTCATCATGGGGTTTAAATAAATTTTCAAGGTTATAAGAAGAATCACCCCAATCATGATCATTGACACAAGTAGTAGACATAGCAAAACTAGCATCCCCAAGCTTAGGGTTTTGCATATTATTAGCACAATTGACATCAAGAGAATTTATAGGAAAATCATTGCAATCATGCTTTTTATTCAAGGAGTTATCATGAATCTCTTCATAAATTTCTTCATCATAATTTTCAGATTCACAAATTTTGAGCAAAGCTTCATAAAGATAATCTAGTGCACAAAACTCACTAGCAATTGGTTCATCATAATTGGCAAGCGGATGAGGATCCATAGATCCTAGGTTCTCTATTTAGCAATAAATAAGCATCTCATCCAACCAAACGAGCAAACGAAAGGGAAAGCAAAAGAGAGAAGAGAAGATTGGGAAAGAGAGGGCAAATAAAACGGCAAGGGTGAAGTAGGGGAGAGGAAAACGAGAGGAAAATGGCAAATAATGTAAATGCGAGGGAGATGGGTTTGTGATGGGTACTTGGTATGTCTTGACTTGAGCGAAGACCTCCCTGGCAACGGCGCCAGAAATCCTTCTTGCTACGCCTTGAGCTTATGCTGGTTTTCCTCAAGAGGAGAGGGTGATGCAGCAATAGTAGCATAAGTATTTCCCTCAGTTTTTGAGAACCAAGGTATCAATCCAGTAGGAGGCTCCTCAAAAGTCCCACGCACCTACACAAATAAACTAAGAACTCGCAACCAACGCAATAAAGGGGTTGTCAATCCCTTCACGGCCACTTGAGAAAGTGAGACCTAATAAAGATAATAAGATAAGATAAATATATTTTTGGTATTTTATAATATAAATGCAAAAAGTAAAGATGCAAATAAAAGTAGATTGGAAGCAAATATGATATGAGATAGACCCGGGGGCCATAGGTTTCACTAGTGGCTTCTCTCAAGATAGCATAAGTATTACGGTGGGTGAACAACTGTCGAGCAATTGATAGACAAGCGAATTGTTATGAGATTATCTAGGCATGATCATGTATATAGGCATCACGTCTGCAACAAGTAGACCGACTCCTGCTCGCATCTACTACTATTACTCCACACATCGACCGACTCCTCGCCGCATCTAGAGTATTAAGTTCATAAGAACAGAGTAACGCATTAAGCAAGATGACATGATGTAGAGGGATAAACTCATGCAATATGGTATAAACCCCATCTTGTTATCCTCGATGGAAACAATACACTACGTGCCTTGCAACCCTTTCTGTCACTGGGTAAGGACACCGCAAGATTGAAACCAAAGCTAAGAACTTCTCCCATGGCAAGAAAGATCAATCTAGTAGGCCAAACCAAACTGATAATTCGAAGAGACTTGCAAAGATAACTCAATCACACATAAAAGAATTCAGAGAAGATTCAAATATTATTCATAGATAAACTTGATCATAAACCCACAATTCATCGGATCTCGCAAAAAGAGTTTACATCGAATAAATCTCCACAAGAGAGGGGGAGAACATTGTATTGAGATCCAAAAAGAGAGAAGAAGCCATCTAGCTAATAACCATGGACCTATAGGTCTGTGGTAAACTACTCACAACTCATCGGAGGGGCAAGGATGTTGATGTAGAAGCCCTTCGTGGTCGATTCCCCCTCCGGCAGAGTGCCCGCGAAGGCTCCAAGATGAGATCTCGTGGATACTGTATGTTACAGCAGGAAATTGTGTTTCGCCTGCCCCTGGATGTTTTCGGGCACGAGGCTTATATAGGAGGAAGAAGTACGTCGGTGGTCGCCGAGGGGCCACGAGACAGGGACGCACCCTATAGGGGGCGCCTCCTATCTCGCTGGAGCCTCGATCGCTTCTTGACTTGCACTCCAAGTCTCGATCACGCTCGCTCCAAAAATCACGCCCCAAAGGTTTCATTCTGTTTGGACTCCGCTTGATATTCCTTTTCTTTGAAATACTGAAATAGGCAAAAAACAACAATATGGGATGTGCCTCCGTTAGTAGGTTAGTCCCAAAAATAATATAAATGTGTAAATAAAGCCCATAAACATCCAAAAGGGGTAATATAATAGCATGGAACAACCAAAAATTATAGATACGTTGAGACGATCACAGACGCCCGCCTTTGTTAGCCTCCGCCTTTCTCCAGTGGGCGGCTTCGCTCCTCGCGCACCTCCCGCAGTTTCGCCTCCCGCGCCTCCCTGAGGTCTCATGGTCGAATCGATTCGCCAGGTGGTGGCGGAGGTCTCCGCCGACCTGATGACAGAGGTGGCGGCCGACTTGTTGAGGGTGAGCGGGGCCCTGAGATAAGAAAGCAGGGCAAAGAAATTTTTAGGCCAGATCGGCAAGAAAGGGAAAGCGTAAGAGAAATACTTACGCCGACACCATGAGCGGCGCCTTCGGCAGCCTCTGGAACTTGGCCACCTTCACTGCGGCCTCTTTCCGCCTGGTTGCGGCGGCCGGGTTCTTGGGCTTCTTCGACACGTTGTCGAACTGGGCGGCGCCTGCTTTCTTGCGCTTGCCGCCGAAAGGCATTTGCCCGGCGGAGGGGCCACACCTGATTAACGCCACCTCAAGTAGGCGCGGCTTGTCCTCCTCATCGTCGTTGTCACACCCCAGAAATTGCTTGTAACTAACTGCATGAAAGGATTCATGTCATCATGTTTAAATTTTGCTTAAGCTTGAAATGGGGATGACAAACCCTAGCACCGAATGAAATGCAATTAGGATCAAAATAAAAATATTTTCAATGAACCCAAAATGCCCTTTAGAAAAGTTCATTATTTTTTATAAAGGTGAAAACCTCAGTCAAAGATGATGCACATATTTTTAGGCCATTCTGGATTTTTGAATTAAATCATATTGTATTTGAATTTGGGCATTTAAATACTATATATAATTTAAGTGCTCAAGTAATTCTGAAACTAAATGTGGGTCACTGGAATAATCCAGAGAGAGTCCACAAATTATTTCAGGAGTTTACAAAATGGATTAGTATTTTTACTAATTCAAAACAGAGGAAAAGAAATAGAAAAACAGAAAGAATTAGGAAAAGGCAGAGAGAGAGAGAGTTACCTGGCGCTCACCTGGTAGCCCATCTGGCTGGCCCAGCCACCAGGGCAGTGGAGGTCTTCGTCGTCGCCCACCGGACGCGACGGCGCTGGGTCGACGACGACGCAGCGTTTCGCCACTCTCGCTGACGACGATCCTCGGACGCTGCGGATGACTTTCCGTGTCGCCCCGATCCCACCGACCCCTCGCCACTCTCCTCTTCTGTGGCTCTCTCACTCACGCACACCCGAGCACGGCGCCACCGCCACCGCCATCACGCTTCTCTCGCCGCCCTCGACCAACCACTAAGACCATCGGCTCCGCCTCATCGCCGCTATCTCTTCGCCGAAGCACGATCGCCGGACGCCTACCGCCGCCATCAACCCATCTTTCCACGCCGCGATGAGATCGCTATCGCCGCACCGCTGCACCAAGCCTTCCTCGAGCTCGCCAACCGCCCATTAGATCCACCGTGAGCTTTCACGCCGAACCCCTCTTCCCGCGCTGCTTGCTCGCCGTAGACGCCGCCTTGATGACCGTACCACGCTGCCGCCGAGCTCGCTGTCGACGAGTTCCGGTGACCATTTGTCACCCCGGCGAGCCCAACGATTTGTGGTATCGCAGAAGAATTTCTAGCGCAAGCACCGCCGTTTGCACGCCGCAGAAGCCAACCCGTGGCCACCCGAACTCCAAAGGGTCGCAACCAAGCTCGCGCCGCCGACCCGCCACCCCAGTGCCTCGACACCACCTCCATCCGACGCCCATCGCACCAGCTCCGTAGGGCCAAAGGGCGACCGAACGATGCATCGAGGCGAAACCCGAGCCCCTCCAGTGTCCCTCCACCGCGTTTTGAGGTCGCCACCGGCCATACTCCGGCGAAGCTGATGTGGCACATCATTAGCGGCTAATCACCCGCTAATACCGCCACTAACTAACCCCCTAGCTCACTTACAGACGGGCCCTACAGCCCTTAATTAACCTGGATTAGTTTCTGACTAGGATTAGATTAACTCCAGCACAGTCTGTCAGTTTGATCGACCCACCACTTTGACCGCCCCACCGACAGCCTCTCGCTTCCCGCTTTGTTACATCGACATGCGGGACCCACGCGTCAGGTTTGACCCGGGGCAGCCCTGTTGACCTGCTGACGCAAGCATGACGCAGTGCTGGTGCAATAACTCATTTTCTGGATTAATTTAAATTCAGGAAATTTCAGAAAATATCCAAAACTTCAAAAATTCATATAAATTCAACCGTAACTCAGAATGAAATAGTTTATATATGAAAAATGATGAGAAAAATCCAATCTATCCATCTGCACCATTTTCATGCATGTTAGAACAACTTATAGCTGCTGTTTAGGACAAATCATATAAATGGCATTTGAATATCCACATATGGAGTTTGAATTTGAACCTAGGGTTCAAACCAACTTCATTTAACCTGTTGCTAGTTGCATTAGCTCAAATCACAGCATATTGACATGTCATGATCATGCATCATATTGTTGCATTGCATTGATTGTGTTCTTCCTTGTTTGCCGGTGTTTGTCCTCTATCAGTAGACGTGGTTCCGGCGATGAGTTCAATGACACCGATGAATAGCTATACTATCTTCGGTGCTGTGCAAGCAAAACCCCTTGTTCATTCTCGACATAATCCCACTCTCTCGCCTCCCCGCCGCTTATCGCATTAGGATAACAACAACTCATAGACATCGATACGCTCCAACGTATCTATAATTTTTATTGTTCCATGCTATTATATTACCCTTTGGATGTTTATGGGCTTTATTTTACACATTTATATCATTTTTGGGACTAACCTACTAACCGGAGGCCCAGCCCATATTGTTGTTTTTTTGCCTATTTCAGTATTTCGAAGAAAAGGAATATCAAACGGAGTCCAAACGGAATGAAACCTTCAGGAGCGTGATTTTTGGAACGAACGTGATCCAGAGGAATTGGAGTGCAAGCCAATAAGCTGCCGAGGCTCCCATGAGATAGGAGGGCGCCCCCTCCCCCCTGTAGGGCGCGCCTCCCTGTCTTGTGGGCCCCTCGGGTGGCCACTGAGGGAGTCCTGGACTAGGGGGTGTCCGGACAGCCGGACTATCATCGTCCGCCGGACTCCAAGACTATGAAGATACAAGATTGAAGACTTTGTCCCGTGTCCGAATGGGACTTTCCTTGGCGTGGAAGGCAAGCTTGGTAATACGGATATGTAGATCTCCTACCATTGTAACCGACTCTGTGTAACCCTAGCCTCTCCGGTGTCTATATAAACCAGAGGGTTTTAGTCCGTAGGACACAACAACCATTACAAAAATCATACCATAGGCTAGCTTCTAAGGTTTAGCCTCCTTGATCTCGTGGTAGATCCACTCTTGTACTATCCATATCATCAATATCAATCAAGCAGGAGTAGGGTTTTACCTCCATCGAGAGGGCCCAAACCCGGGTAAAAACATCGTGTCCCTTGTCTCCGTTACCATCCGCCTAGACGCACAGCCTCGGGACCCCTACCCGAGATCCGCCGGTTTTGACACGCATGCACATTGACGTATTTCTTCCTCCTATATATACCTACGCACTTAAAAACATCCAGAGGCGGATTTAAACACAATTTCCACCACCAAGAACCTTCTATATCCGCGATCTCACCTTGAGCCTTCACCAAGACTCGCCAGAGGGGAATCGACCATGGAGGGCTTCTACATCAACATCCTTGCCCTCCGATGATTTGTTAGTAGTTTACCACAGCACCTACGGGTCCATAGTTATTAGCTAAATGGCTTCTTCTTTTTGGATCTCAATACAATGTTCTCCCCTCTCTTGTGGAGATCTATTCGATGTAAACTCTTTTTGCGGTGTGTGTTTGTCGAGATCCGATGAATTGTGGGTTTATGATCAAGTTTATCCATGAATAATATTTGAATCTTCTCTGAATTCTTTTATGTATGATTGAGTTATCTTTACAAGTCTCTTTGAATTATCAGTTTGGTTTGGCCTACTAGATTGATCTTTCTTGCCATGGGAGAAGTGCTTAGCTTTGGGTTCAATCTTATGTGTCCTTACCCAGGATGTAAAGGGTTGCAAGGCACGATTGTATTGTTTCCATCGAGGATAACAAGATGGGGTTTATATCATATTGCTTGAGTTTATCCTCTTCATCATGTCATCTTGCTTAATGTGTTACTCGTTTATGAACTTAATACTCTAGATGCAAAGGTGAGTCGGTCCGTGTGTGGAGTAATAGTAGTAGATGCAGGCAGGAGTCGGTCTACTTGTTATGGACGTGATGCCTATATACATGATCATGCCTAAATAATCTCATAACTATGTGCTTTTCTATCAATTGCTCGACAGTAATTTGTTCACCCACCATAATACTTATGCTATCTTGAGAGAAGCCACTAGTGAAACCTATGGCCCCCGGGTCTATCTCTTATCATATTTGCTTTCAATCTACTTTTATTTGCATCTTTACTTTTTTGCATCTATATTATAAAATACCAAAAATATATTTATCTTATCATACTATCTTTATTAGATCTCACTTTCGAAGGTGGCAAGAAGGAATGACAACCCCTTTATTGCGTTGGTTATGTAGTTCTTTGTTGGTTTGTGTAGGTGCGTGACTTTTGAGGAGCCTCCTATCGGATTTATACCTTGGTTCTCAAAACTGAGGGAAATACTTACGCTACTATCGCCAGATCACCCTCTCTCTTCGAGGAAAACCAATGCAAGCTCAAGACGTAGCAATTACTTGCTGCGTAGTGAACCCTTTTTCTCTATATGACATGTCATTGCCACAATAAATAGATGAAACCCACTAGCATGAGTAGGAGTTGTTTGAGCCCTCGATGTGCCTACTCATTTATGCTTGTTTGTCATGCCTGCCATCGCTTAGAGTTGAGTCGTCTAATTCATCGGGATGAATTGGAATGCTGATGAACATGTCCCATCGTGTGAGCTAAGTGTGTGAACACGATTTGGTAAAGGTAGCGGTGAGAGGCCATGTAGGAGTACATGGTGGGTTTTCTCATTGAAGCCGTCCTCAGGAACTGAGTTATGTGTTTGTGATCCATGAACAGCTACTACCACACATCGGAATGCTTAAGTGCCCCTCTCGACTTATTAGTCAACTCGATCTCTGTCCAGGAGTTGCAACTAGTTTCTGGTGTTTGTAGGTAGTGCTAGTAGTCTACCAAGTGGCACCCGGTACGGGTGGGCTTGGGACAGACTAGGTGCAGTGGCACGGTGTACCAAGTGGCACCCGGATGGTGGGCTTGGGAACCCTTCTCACATCGTTTGGGGCCGTGAGCGACACCCCGGCCGGATCTCCTTGCGGATGGAACCCGAATAGGCTATAAACCTGGACTAGAGACTTGTGTGGTTAGTCAGGTCGTGGCCGACTCCATCACCAAGCTTCCGCTTGAAGGTTGTCAAGATACATGATGTGTACATGGTGGTAAGTGGCGAGAGCGTGTGTGAAGAAGTACACCCCTGCAGGGTTACCATCATCTCTTCGAATAGCCGTGTCCGCGGTAAAGGACTTCTGGGTTGCCTGTACAGTTCATAGATAACTTGAAGTGGATACTCGAAAATGCGCAAGATAAGCATGGGTGCTATGGATGGCGTTCTCGTAGGTAGACGGGAGCGGATCCATAGTGGTGTATTGATTGGTGAATATGTGGACTCGTGTGCGCCACCTCAAAAGAGTTACTTGTAGTCATAGTTCAGGTTAGCCACTGAGTCAAAGCTGGCTTGCTGCAGTTAAACTCCACCACCCCCTTTATTGGTACCTATGCATATGTAGATAGTTCTGATGTAAGTCTTGTTGGGTACATTTGTACTCACGTTTGCCTATTTTATGTTTTTGCAGAGAGACTTCCGTCTCACTAGTAGTTTCGCATGGACTTCGACGTTTAGCTTGTTACCTCATCTACGATCTTGTGCCCTTGGTAGGATCTTGTAGATAGTCAGGCTTCTCAACCTTTTTCATTTATAGTTGTCTGTACTCAGACATGTTAAGTTTCTGCTTGTGCTTTGACTGGTATGCTCTGAATGCTGGGTCGAGAGACCCATGTCTGTAATACTTGGCTCCTCGGAGCCTATTGAATAAAATACTTGAGTTGTAGAGTCATGTTGTGATGCCATGTTGTATTTGCACATATCGAGCATATTGTGTGTATGTTATTGAAATGCTTGGTATGTGTGGGATCCGACTATCTAGTTGTTTATCCTTGGTAGCCTCTTCACGGAAATGTCTCCTAGTGCTTCCACCGATCCTTGGTAGCTTGCTACCGCTCCGAACACTTAGGCTAGCCGGCATGTGTCCTTCTTCGCTCTCGTGTCTGTTCCTTCGGGAAATGTCACACGGTGTTCATGGAGTCCTGTTAGCCTGCCATGCTCGGTTAACTGAGTCCTGCTAGCCCAGCTTGCTACAGCCCTGATTCACTCACGATGACCGACACGCTCGCTGTCGGGTCATGTATGCCCGTCCTCGTAAGTTAGTGCCACTTTGGGTTCACGACTAGCCATGTCAGCCCGGGCTCCTTGTCATATGGATGCTAGAGACACTATCATATACGTGTGCCAAAAGGCGCAAACAGTCCCGGACCTGGTAAGGCAACACCCGTGGGAATACCGTGCGTGAGGCCGCAAAGTGATATGAGGTGTTACATGCTAGATCAAGGTGCCATTGAGTCGGGTCCCGACAGCTTTGGTATCGTGAGCTTGACGCTCAGAGATTACCAAGCCAAACTAGTCTAAATTGAGTCTAGAAATTCTTTAGTTATATAAGGGAATTGATTGTGGATGGAACGAAGGCTCTTTTTACTCCTTTACCTCATGCCCTTCTCGATCCGAAGTCATCTTATATTTTCTACGGGTTAAGGAACTAGGCTATCTCTTCTTTCTATCAGGATCACGTGTTACTAATCCGTAGACTTATAAGATTGTTGGACTTAAGCCTCAGTTCGGTTTCTACTACCTCCGGGTGTTCGTAGTTGGTCTCGCTACCTTGATATTGTGATTCTGAGTGGTTATGCCACCATATTTGCAGTATGTTTCAAATCTTTTCGAGCATTTACAGTTGTTATGCTGTCCAAGTCGTCCAAGGTTTCTACACAATCTGATGCATTTGCAAATTCCTTCTTACCGTTCTGAAGATCCTTTGTGCCAGATCAACCACACTAACTAGTGTGTTGAGGTATTTCATTGCCTCAGCATTTATGTTGGAGCTATTATTATGACCCTAGGTGTCTAGAGTATCACCTAGTAATCCATCCATGTTATGAGTCACAGTGTGATGATTCTACCTTTATTCTCGGAAGCATCCCGTGATGCCACTTAGTTAATAGGCATTCCACTCCTGGGTTTTGAACCCGAGATTTTCCTACTTACCTCACATTGTTAGTGTTTGCTAGTTCCTTTATGTTAGTAGTAACCTTTGTGATAGTCCTCGGGGTCTGTGGTATATCATTCTTCCAATACCATGAACCATTGTGGCAGAAGTTCTTTGAACCAAAAGATCACAACCGGAGCGCTCTTGATGAGTTCACCATTCTGCATTGTGAATCTGCCAGTCCTACCTTTCTGCATGGATTATCTGGAAGAAATATGTTGAACTTGTTTGACATACTAAATCTTTGCATCCACAACTCAGAAAATCATATGTTCTTTTGAGTTGTCTCTCTTTAGCTGTTTTCTGACCTTCGTCTATCAATTGATAGTCAAGATTATGCGTGCATTCGTTCATCGGTGCCTATTATTCTTGTGGTCCGTCAAGCCATTCTGTTTCAGAATGACTAGGAGAAACAAACTCCAGTACCTCGTCCATCTCTGGGATTGGGTCAAAGCGGTTGTATTCCGCAGATCAAAATGCCAATCCAGCTTTTGTTCTATTCTACCTTAGAGTATTACCATCTTTATATTAAGAATATCATGGGAATTGCACACCATCCTATGAACTCTTAATATGGTGATACTTCTCGCCATCATTATTCATTCCTCGGTCCCTGTGTTGTTACAACCGGAATGCCGACAATTGAATCGTGATGTGTGAATTCAATACTCCTGGCAACCCCGTTGCTTGGTAGTTAAAGGACAATAATTTCATTCTTAGCGTGTTGGTTATTGAATCATCGTTCTAAGGTAGATTGTGCTACCTAATCCTTGTTTCTGGTGCACTCTTCGATCAATGGGTTAGGAGTGTGTAAATTCATCACTCTCTTGATCACATCGTCTTGCCCTGAAAAGCAAGATTGTTCTCGAGCTTAGTAACAAATCGGTGGTTCGTGATGCTCCGAATATCTTCTCGGAAGTATTACCAGGTTATCACCTGACCGCTATGTTGAGTTCGTGATCATGTTGGTTTTCCTCCAAACCACCCATTCTCCAAGATTCTGTGTGGATACCCTGAACTAGTCGGTTGAGCTAAACAACAACTTGGGGAGTTGGAAGATAAAGCTTTATCTGACTTAGTTCATTCCAAAGGTAGCGGTGAGAGGCCATGTAGGAGTACATGGTGGGAATACCGTGCGTGAGGCCGCAAAGTGATATGAGGTGTTACATGCTAGATCGGTGTGCCATTGAGTCGGGTCCCGACAGTCTGCCATCAGCCAGTCTCCACGCCGCCTCTTCGAACCGCCTGCTCCGACGCTGCGTCGGTGAGCTAAGGTAGGGTACCAAGACCCTAACTTGTGCATCGGCAGCCGCAGCTCCCCCAGCCTAGATCCATCAAATGCTTGCCAGAGACCATCTCCCACTCCATACCCAGCCATTCAAGAACAAAGTGTACAAGACAGAAAGCTCAAGACCCCGCAGAAGAGGAGCTTGCCGGAAGGCCATTCCAGCTCAAGACTACATCACTCCTGCAGATCCCCGGCGAGAGGAGCTCGCCGAGGACTAGAAGATCACGCCACAGAAGACACGCCGGCCCAGACGCTGTCCCGCAAGGGCCCGGCAGCGGCAAGTCATAGAGCCCGACAAGCACCCGGCCCGAAGATCAAGACCCCGCAAGGTGCTTGCCGGGAGAGCTGTGCTACGTGTTCCGCACTCCAGCCCATCTGCCCACGCGCCGCCTCCAGCCTTTTTCCAGAGACGCGGCGAATGGTCAGGCTGCATGAGGGGTGCGGTGGCACTCCACGGTGGTGGCTTCGCCGCCGGGCAAACGGAGACGCAATGGCGGAACTTTTGGGGCGACGGCGACGGGCATTTAATGCTCTTGTCCCTCTCACAAAAGTAGGTAGGATCCACTGCTCATGCATCAGAGTCCGACTGCTCCCCGAGACTGCTCCAACTACCACCTCTTTACGCTTTTACCCTCTACCCTACGCTGACACTTGCCGGTGACCCTTGCCCTATAAAAGGAGGCCCATGCACAACGAGAGGGGTTCCGACATTCGCTACTCTCACAGAGGCTCGAGCCCTCTGCAGCTCTAGTGCCGTGGGTTCGCTGGTTTCATACACGACACCACCATTTGCTCGCATTCGGGAGCAAGATGAAATACAAGACAATGCAGCAGAGGGTTTTACGCGACCATCGCGTCTGGCCGGGTAAAATCCCGCTGCATCGCCGACCGCTCTCCGTGCACCTCCGCCTCGCATCAACACACGGGGCCCTGCCCCATAGGTGCCGCCACCATCGCATGACACCGCCGCCACGGCGCATCCTCCAAGGCGGCCGCCTAAGTCGGGTCGCCCTCGCTGCCACCTCCCGGTCCGGCCGGTAGTTACCACCCGCCCCATGATGGCGGCCGCCACCGAAGACATGTAGATCTGTGCTCCAAGAGGGACCACTTCATACCAAGACCAAGATCAAAGCAAGAACTAAAAGGGGAATCTAAGAGACTTAAGGCAAAGCGGCGGGTTGTCGGGAGTATGACCGCTGTCAACCGCCAGACTCATCCGACACTCGCTCACCATTCGCCACTCGGCAATGACATGTCCTTTGTGCACATCCGCTCGGGTCGGGTGCCCGCCATCCGGCTGATCGATGAGGACGGCCTTGGAGTGGAGAACCCGGCCGACAAAGGTGACCAAAGAAGTCGGACGCCATGAGACCCTCCGCCCGCCGCGAAGACCCGGAGCCGGTTGATGGCGGCGACCGTGTCGGCCGATACGGGCTTCGGCTTGTAGCCCCAGCTCGCCCGAGGCCCAACAGGGGGCCAGCCTCGTAGGGCAGTAGGTTGATGAAGTCGACCGCCGGGTCGACGCTCTCCACGTAGTAGTGATTGCTGCCACAGCCACCGACTATGACAGCTCAACAAATACAAGTGTGCAGCAGCACTTTGTCTTGCTTCCGAGCCATGCTCGCCAGTTGTCGCCGTGAATCGCCCGACAAGGTTGCTTGCCGGAAGCGACGCCACCAATGGGCTGTCCCGCGGTCAATAAGCGTGTTCGCCCCGCAAGCTCCCCAAGAGCGAGAGTACAAACATACGGCGACAAAGCTCGCATCGATGGCGCAATCAAGATTTATATACGATACGCGCGCATTGGACAGTTGTATATCTACATCAGCTGTTTTTATGACCGCAATTGCAGCAACAAGGAGGAACCAAAAGATCACACTCAGCGCTCGGGCCCGGCAAGCCGTGGTCGCCGGGGCTGCGGGTGCCAAGGCTCTTCCTCGGGCGAGCCAGCCTCGCCGAGGGCTGCGAGCATCGAGATTCGCTCCGCAAGCTAGTGTTGCTGGGGCTGCGATCTCGTATAAGTTTTTCATCCTCGTCATGCATCCTCTCATGGACCGGAAGGTGCGGATCTGCGCTTTGAACGAAAGCGTGACTTGTAAAACTCAGACGTGGAGGAGCCGAAGTCGCTGCCTGGCTATGCATTTGGTTTGTTTCCGAGTCCGCTCAACAAACACAAGTGTGCCGCTGCACTCCTATCTTGCTTCCGAGCTCGCCAAGAAGGTAGGCGCCGTGAATCGCCCGACAAGGTTGCTTGCCGGAAGCGACACCACCAGGGCTGTCCCTGCTGTCGCTAAGCTGTGTTCGCCTGCAAGCTCCCCGACAGCGAAGAACACACAAGGCACGCAACAAAGACTTAGTCCGCAAGCTTCCCTCTTTTCATTAAAAACATTCTGCTTAGTACAAGTCCATAGAGGATGAAAACATGATAGAGAGGATTACAAGTTCTAATACAGCTAACGCCCGAGGGCTTACAAGTTAAAAAGATAAGATGCCCGTGATCCTCCCCTGCTTCTCGCTCAGAGTTCAGGAGGTAGGTCAGGAGCCCCTGCAAGATAAGCTTGCCGGGAAAGGAGACCCCGCAAGAGGAGCTTGTCGGGAAGGGCGAAGGAGCGCCAGAAGAGCGTGGCGGTGACGACGCCACGGCCGCAGAGCTGCGCAAGGTGACGGGCATGGGGAACGATGCCCGAGAGCCAGCCGCAAGCCCTCGGCTCCTGGAGAGCCACGGCGCCAAAGACCCCAAGAGAACACCCTGTGGGCGGCCAGAGCTTGGCGGAGTCGGAGGCGCCGGAGGCAGAGCTTGAAGACGGAGTGGTGGATCGCACGAGGGCACCTCGCCTCAGATCCGACTTAACGCCTTGCCGCCGTCCCCCTCTTCCTCTTCTCGCTGCCTTTCACGCCAGCCGCCAAGAAGACGGCCCCGGAGTTCAGGAGCCCGCAACCCAAGATGGGGTTGCGGTGGCGCGCGAGGCAGCGGTGTCCGACGCCTAGTCGGGCCCGCCATCCCCTCGCCGCCGCTGCCGCCTCCTCCTCGCTACTTTCGCCCGGGAGGAGCTCGCTATCCGAGGAGCTGTCCACACAGCAGCGCACTCCGGGTTCCATAATCGCCAAGACCTTGACGGCGAGGAGGTCACCATCCAATAACTTGAAATGGAGAGAAACCCGCCGCTGCTATGGATCCGGCGAATGTCTTCCACCCTCGGTCGAAGAACATCACGCCGGGCTGGGGACACGACACTCACCCGAAAGTGCCGCTGATCCCGCAGCCCTCGCGCGTAGCTCCATCACGTCGGGTGGATCCGTCCCATCGCGCCCGCAAACGGGACCGGCAGCCGGAGGCGACGGGCGAGGCGCCCGGAGAAGCTTGATGAAGAACTCCCGTGGTCATCTCCGTGTGGACCGCGCCGTGGTCGAGACGCCGAGGAGACGGGAGGCACGCCGCCACGGCCGCCTCTCTCGACCGCCTCGCCACGCCGCGTCGCTGGCTGCCACGCCCCCTTCCCTCTCGTGGCGGCTCTACCGCCACGGAGCGGATGGGGAGGTGCGCTGCCCGAAGCAACCCGCGCCGCCACCGTCAAGAGCCGGGATTCTCCTTCCATGGCGGCAAGAAGAATGTAAGATGAAGACGAAGGGAGAAGCGGATGAGTGTGGCTGCCAGGCACCCCTTCCGCCCTATTTAAAGGGCGAGGTGGGGACTCAACCGCCCGGCCGGTCCAATCAGAAGCGAGGAGGCCAGAGGAGCGGGCCGACTCGCCTTCTCCCGCCTGCGGACGGCTCGGTCTCCCATTGCCGCCCACGACCCCCATGCATGAGGGCTGCATGGGCGAAAAAGGCGGAGCCGAGCGACGGTGAAGCGACCCCGCCGCGCCACGATCACGGGTGGATGCCTTAAAGGTGCGCGCCGCCCACGCCTCCCACGACGCCATTAATCGACGCGGCTGCTTCGGGAAGCGGCGGATGCGTATGATTCAAGGCCATGGGCTTCAGCAAGTCTGGCAGATCGCTTTGGCCCTGCCCAACAGCGCCGGCACTGTATGGCCCAGTCTGGCCTCTGTCGGTGTAGCTAAGGTAGGGTACCTCAAGACTTAACTTGTGCACGGGCACCGCAGCCCCCGCAGCTAGATCCATCAAATGCTTGCCGGAGACCATCTCCCACTCCATACCCAGCCATTCAAGAACAAAGTGTACAAGACAGAAGCTCAAGACCCGGCAAGAGGAGCTTGCCGGAAGGCCATTCCGTGCTCAAGACTACATCACTCCTCGCAGATCCCCGGCGAGAGGAGCCTGTCGGGAGGACTAGAAGATCACGCCACGAAGACACGCCAAGGCCAGACGCTGCCCGCAAGGGCCCGGCAGCGGAAGTCATAGAGCCCGACAAGCACCCGGCCCGGCAAGATCAAGACCCCGCAAGGTGCTTGCCGGGAGAGCTGTGCACGTGCTCCGACTCCAGCTTCATCTGCCCACGCCGCCTCCAAATTTTTCCGAGACGCTGCGTGGCGAATGGTCAGGCTGCATGAGGGGTGCGGTGGCACTCCACGGTGGTGGCTTCGCCGCCGTGGCAAACGGAGACGCAATGGCGGAACTTTTGGGGCGACGCGACGGGCATTTAATGCTCTTGTCCCCTCTCACAAAAGTAGGTAGGATCCACTGCTCATGCATCAGTAGCCGACCGTTCTCGCGACTGCTCCAACTACCACCTCTTTTACGCTTTTACCCTCTACCCCACGCTGACACCGCTTGCGACCCTTGCCCTATAAAAGGAGGCCCATGCACAACGAGGGGGTTCCGATCATTCGCTACTCTCACAGAGGGCTCGAGCCCTCGCAGCTCTAGTGCCGGGGTTCGGCTGGTTTCATACACGACACCACCATTTGCTCGCATTCGGGAGCAAGATGAAATACAAGACAATGCAGCAGAGGGTTTTACGCGACCATCGCGTCCGGCCGGGTAAAATCCCTCGCTGCATCGCCGATCTGCTCTCCGCACCTCCGCCTCGCATCAACACACGGCGGGGCCTGCCCCATAGGTGCCGCGCCCCCATCGCTGACACCGCCGCCACTGGCGTCATCCTCCAAGGCGGCCGCCTAAGTCGGGTCGCCCTCGTCGCCACCTCCCGTCCGGCTGGTAGTTACCACCCGCCCCATGATGGCGGCCACCGAAGACATGTAGATCTGTGCTCCAAGAGGGACCACTTCATACCAAGACCAAGATCAAAGCAAGAACTAAAAGGGGAATCTAAGAGACTTAAGGCAGGCGGCGGGTTGTCGGGAGTATGACCGCTGTCGAACCGCCAGACTCATCCGACACTGCTCACCATTCGGGCCACCTCGGCAATGACATGTCCTTTGTGCACATCCGCCTGGTCGGGTGCCCGCCATCCGACAGATCGATGAGGACGGCCTTGGAGTGGGAGAACCCGGCGCTCGACAAAGGTGACCAGCAAGTCGGACGCCACGAGACCCTCCGCCTCCGTCAGCACCCGGAGCCGGTTGATGGCGGCGACCGTGTCGGCCGATACGGGCTTCGGCTTGTAGCCCCAGTTCGCCCGAGGCCCAACAGGGGGCCAGCCTCGTAGGGCAGTAGGTTGATGAAGTCGACCGCCGGGTCGACGTTCTCCACGTAAAAGTATGATTGCTGCCACAGTTTCACCGACTATGACAGCTCAACAAATACAAGTGTGCTGCAGCACCCTTGTCTTGCTTCCGAGCCATGCTCAGCAAGTTAAGCGTCGCAACTGGCCCGACAAGGTTGCTTGCCGGAAGCGACGCCACCAAATGGGCTGTCCCATGTCAATAAGCGTTGTTCGCCCGGCAAGCTCCCCAAGAGCGAGAGTACAAACATACGAAGGACAAAGCTCGCATCGACATGCAAATAAGATTTATATACGACACGCGCGCATTGGACAGTTGTATATCTACATCACCTGTTTTTATGACCGCAATTGCAGCAACAAGGAGGAACCAAAAGATCACACCAGCGCCGGGGCCCGCAAGCTGTGGTCGCCGGGCTGCGGGTGCCAAGGCTCTTCCTCGGGCGAGCCAGCTCGCCGAGGGCTGCGAGCATCGAGATTCGCCTCCGCAAGCTAGTGTTGCTGGGGCTGCGATCTCAGATAAGTTTTTCATCCTCGCCATGCATCCTCTCATGGACCGAAGGTGCGGATCGTGCTTTTGAACGAAAGCGTGACTTGTAAAACCTCAGACGTGGAGGAGCCGAAGTCGCCTGGGCTTATGCATTTGGTTTGTTTCCGAGTCCGCTCAACAAACACAAGTGTGCCGCTGCACTTTATCTTGCTTCCGAGCTCGCTCAAGAAGGTAGGCGCCGTGAATCGCCCGACAAGGTTGCTTGCCGGAAGCGACACCACCAGCGGGCTGTCCCATGGTCGCTAAGCGTGTTCGCCTGCAAGCTCCCCGATAGCGTAAGAACACACAAGGCACGCAATCAAAGACTTAGTCCGCAAGCTTTCCTCTTTTCATTAAAAACATTCTGCTTAGTACAAGTCCATAGAGGATGAAAACATGATAGAGAGGATTACAAGTTCTAATACAGCTAACGCCCGAGGGCTTACAAGTTAAAAGATAAGATGCCCGTGATCCCTCCCTCTTTCTCTGCTCAGAGTTCAGAGGTAGGTCAGGAGCCCCTGCAAGATAAGCTTGCCGGGAAAGGAGACCCCGCAAGAGGAGCTTGTCTGGGAAGGGCGAAGGAGCGCCTAGAAGAGCGTGGCGGTGATTTACGCCACACCAGCAGAGCTGCGCAAGGTGACGGGCATGGGGAACGATGCCCGAGAGCCAGCCGGCAGCCTCAAGCTCATGGAGAGCCACGGCGCCAAGACCCCAAGAGAACACCCTGGGCCGGCCAGAGCTTATGGAGTCGGAGGCGCCGGAGGCAGCTTGAAGACGGAGTGGTGGATGATCGGCACGAGGGCACCTCGCCTCAGATTCACTTAACGGCCTTGCCGCCGCCCCCTCTTCCTCTTCTCGCTGCTTCTCACGCCACCGCCAAGAAGACGGCCCCGGAGTTAGGAGCCCGCAACCCAGAAGATGGGGTTGCCGGTGGCGCATGAGGCAGCGTGTCCGACGCCTAGTCGGGCCCGCCATCCCTCGCCGCCGCTGCCGCCTCCTCCTCGCCACTTTCGCCCGGGAGGAGCCTTCGCTATCCGAGGAGCTGTCCACACAGCAGCGCACCTGGTTCCATAATCGCCAAGACCTTGACGGCGAGGAGGTCACCATCCAATAACTTGAAATGGAGAGAGAACCCCGCCGCTGCTATGGATCCGGCGAATGTCTTCCACCTCGGTCGAAGAACATCACGCCGGGCTGGGGACACGACACTCACCCGAAAAGCCGCTGATCCCGCAGCCCCTCATGCGTAGCTCCATCACGTCGGGTGGATCCGTCCCATCGCGCCCGCAAACGGGACCGGCAGCCGGAGGCGACGGCGAGGCGCCCGGAGAAGCTTGATGAAGAACTCCTGGGGTCATCTCCGTGTGGACCGCGCCGTGGTCGAGACGCCGAGGAGACGGGAGGCACGCCGCCACGCCGCCTTCGACCGCCTGCCACGCCTGCCTGCTCATGCCACGCCCCTCTCCCTCTCGTGGCGGCTCTACCGCCACGGAGCGGATGGGGAGTGTGCGCTGCTCGAAGCAACTCACGCCGCCACCGCCGAAGAGCCGGGATTCCTCCTTCCATGGCGGCAAGAAGAATGTAAGATGAAGACGGCGAGAAGCGGATGAGTGTGGCTGCAGGCACCCCTTCCGCCTCTATTTAAAGGGGCGAGGTGGGGACTCAACCGCCTGGCCGTCCAATCAGAAGCGAGGAGGCCAGAGGAGCGGGCCGACTCGCCTTCTCCGCCTCAGGACGGCTCGGTCTCCTGATTTCGCCGCCCACCACCCCCATGCATGAGGGCTGCATGGCTAAAAAGGCGGAGCCGAGCGACGGTGAAGCGACCCCGCCTGCGCCACGATCACGGGTGGATGCCTTAAAGGCTGCATGCGCCGCCCACGCCTCCCACGACGCCATTAATCGACGCAGGCTGCTTGGGAAGCGGCGGATGCAGTATGATTCGCGCCATGGGCTTCAAGGTGTCTGCAGACTGCTTTGGGCCCGCCCAACAGCGCCAAGACTGCAGTATGGCCCAGCCCGGGCCCCTGCTGGAGCACAAGGTAGGGGTACCTCAAGACCCCAACTTGTGCATGGGCACCGCAGCTCCCCGCAGCTAGATCCATCAAATGCTTGCCGAGACCATCTCCCACTCCATACCCAGCCATTCAAGAACAAAGTGTACAAGACAGAAAGCTCAAGACCCCGCAAGAGGAGCTTGCCGGGAAGGCCATTCCTGTGCTCAAGACTACATCACTCCTCGCAGATCCCCATGAGAGGAGCCTGCCGGGAGGACTAGAAGATCACGCCACGAAGACACGCCAAGGCCAGACGCCCCGGCAAGGGCCCGGCAGCGGCAAGTCATAGAGCCCGACAAGCACCCGGCCCGGCAAGATCAAGACCCTGCAAGGTGCTTGCCGGGAGAGCTGTGCACGTGTCCGCACTCCAGCATCTCTCCCACGCCACCTCCAAATTTTTTCCAGAGACGCGTGGCGTAATGGTCAGGCTGCATGAGGGTGCGTGGCACTCCACGGTGGTGGCTTCGCCGCCGTGGCAAACGGAGACGCAATGGCGGAACTTTTGGGGCGACGGCGACGGCATTTAATGCTCTTGTCCCTCTCTCAAAAGTAGGTAGGATCCACTGCTCATGCATCGTAGCCGACTGCTCCCGCAGACTGCTCCAACTACCACCTCTTTTACGCTTACCCTCTACCCCACGCTGACACCGCCGGTGACCCCTTGCCCTATAAAAGGAGGCCCATGCACAACGAGGGGGTTCCGATCATTCGCTACTCGCAGAGGGCTCGAGCCCCGGCAGCTCTAGTGCCAGGGGTTCGCTGGTTTCATACACGACACCACCATTTGCTCGCATTCGGGAGCAAGATGAAATACAAAGACAATGCAGCAAGAGGGTTTACGCGACCATCGCGTCCGGCTGGGTAAAATCCCCGCTGCATCGCCGACCGCCTCCGTGCACCCTCCGCCTCGCATCAACACACGCGGGGCCCTGCCCCATAGGTGCCGCCACCATCGCGCGACATCGCCACGGCGTCATCCTCCAAGGCGGCCGCCTAAGTCGGGTCGCCTCGCTGCCACCTCCCGGTCCCGGCCAGTTACCACCCGCCCCATGATGGCGGCCGTCACCGAAGACATGTAGATCTGTGCTCCAAGAGGGACCACTTCATACCAAGACCAAGATCAAAGCAAGAACTAAAAGGGGGAATCTAAGAGACTTAAGGCAGGCGGCGGGTTGTCGTGGGAGTATGACCGCTTGCCGAACCGCCAGGACTCATCCGACACTCGTTCACCATTCGGGCCACTCGGCAATGACATGTCCTTTGTGCACATCCGCTCGGGTCGGGTGCCCGCCATCCGGACAGATCGATGAGGACGGCCTTGGAGTGGGAGAACCCGCGCCGACAAAGGTGACCAGCAAGTCGGACGCCACGAGACCCTCCGCCTCCGTCAGCACCCGGAGCCGGTTGATGGCGGCGACCGTGTCGGCCGATACGGGCTTCGGCTTGTAGCCCCAGTTCGCCCGAGGCCCAACAGGGGGCCAGCCTCGTAGGGCAGTAGGTTGATGAAGTCGACCGCCGGGTCGACGTTCTCCACGTAAAAGTATGATTGCTGCCACAGTTTCACCGACTATGACAGCTTGATGACCGGGAAGGCGTTCTTCTTCGACAGCCGGTGCACGGTGACGAAGGCGCCGCACTTGGTCGCCGTATCCTTGGCGGAGGTGCCCAGTTTGGCGTAGAAGAAAGCTCCCCACAGCTCGATGGTGGGGAGGATGCCGAGGTAGCGCTCGCACACCGTGACGAAGGTGGACAGCAGCATCATGGTGTTGGGCATTAAGTGGTGCGGCTGGATATGGCAAAAGTCCATGAATTAGCAGAGGAACCCACTCACCGGGAGGCCGAAGCCGCAGAGGAAATGCGAGCGGAAGACGACCCGCCATTCCTTCTCAAGCGCCGGCAAGATCTCCTCTCTGCTGTGGCACTCACACCTTGATGAAGGTTGCTGGGCATCCCAAGGGGTGGCCTAGAGAAAGGTGAGTTTGTCCTCGATCACCACCGAGCCGTCTCAAGATCCTCCTTCTCAAGGCCATGGCGCCCAAGCGGGCTGGGGGGAGAAGAAGCTTGATGACGGCGAAGGCGGCGGCGCTTACGGCGGGCACGGAGCAACAAGAGCAGAGAGAGGAGGAAGAAAGAGGGGAGGAGGGCGCTGTGGTTCGCCGCCTCCCATGCCTCCCCTACTTATAGCCCCTGGCCGCGGGCCGGGGCGGATGGGGTCGGGATTAATCGCGCCACGACCCCACGACACTGACATTACGCAGTTACTATGCAAGAATTCCCACGGAATCGCGAATCGCCGCCTCGGCCGCAGCGGATCCGCCTGCGCGTCAAGCCCGGTGGGTGGTGGGACCGCCCGCTGTCATGTCCCATCAAGAGTGTGGGGCAGGCTGGCTGGGCTGACGGGGCGCCGCAGTGGCATGCTTGTGGCGGCGGCGGGCCTAGGGAAGCTTAGCAGCACACCATCTCGCTTCCTCGCCTTTGAGATTGAATCGGCGGGCGAGCCCGCCTTGTCAAATCGGCTCCGGAAGTCAGAGCGTCACGAGGCGGACCAAGCGTTCGATCAGAGCGCGACGAGGAAGGAAACTGCTGAGGCCTCATGATACATCTCCAACGTATCTATAATTTTTTATTGCTCCATGCTACTTTATCTACTGTTTTGGACTATATTGGGCTTTATTTTCCACTTTTATATTATTTTTGGGACTAACCTATTAACCGGAGGCCCAGCCCAGAATTGTTGTTTTTGCCTATTTCAGTGTTTCGAAGAAACGGAATATCAAACGGAGTCCAAATGGAATGAAACCTTCGGGAACGTGATTTTCTCACCGAACGTGATCCAGGAGACTTGGACCCTACTCCAAGAAACATAAGAGGCGGTCACGAGGGTGGGGCGCCCCTGGGCGCGCCTCATCTCATGGGCCCCTGTTGCTCCACCGACGCATTCTTCCTCCTATATATACCCACGTATCCCCAAACGATCGTAACAGAGCCAAAACCTAATTCCACCATCGCAACCTTCTCAGATCCACAAGATCCCATCTTGGGGCCTGTTCCGGAGCTCCGCCAGAGGGGGCATCCACCATGGAGGGCTTCTACATCAACACCATAGCCCTCCGATGAAGTGTGAGTAGTTTACTTCAGACCTTCGGTCCATAGCTAGTAGCTAGATGGCTTCTCTCTCTTTTGGATCTCAATACAATGTTCTCCCTCTCGTGGAGATCTATTCGATGTAATCTTCTTTTGTGGTGTGTTTGTTGAGACCGATGAATTGTGGGTTTATGATCCAACTTTTCTATGGAAAATATTTGAATCTTCTCTGAATTCTTTTATGTATGATTGAGTTATCTTTGCAAGTCTCTTCGAATTATCCTTTTGGTTTGGCCAACTAGATTGGTAGTTCTTGCAATGGGAGAAGTGCTTAGCTTTGGGTTCAATCTTGCGTGTCCTTTCCTAAAGATGTAAGGGCAACAAGGCACGATTGTATTGTTGCCATCGAGGATAACAAGATGGGTTTTTATCATATTGCATGAATTTATCCTCTACATCATGTCATCTTGCTTAAAGCGCTACTCTGCTTTTTAACTTAATACTCTAGATGCATGCTGGATAGCGGTCGATGAGTGGAGTAATAGTAGTAGATGCAGAATCGTTTCGATCTACTTGTCTCGGACGTGATGCCTATATACATGATCATACCTAGATATACTCATAACTATGCTCAATTCTGTCAATTGCTCAACAGTAATTTGTTCACCCACCGCAGAATATATATGCTCTTGAGAGAAGCCACTAGTGAAACCTATGGCCCCCGGGTCTATTCTCATCATATCAATCTCTATCGCTTTATTACTTGCTTTGTTTTTACTTTGCCTTTACTTTTCACTTTGCATCTATCTATCAAAATACCAAAATATTATTTATCATCTCTATCGATCTCACTCGTAAGTGACCGTGAAGGGATTGACAACCCTAATCGCGTTGGTTGCAGTAGTTATCGCTTTGTGTAGGTACGAGGGACTTGTGCGTGGTCTCCTACTCGATTGATACCTTGGTTCTCAAAACTGAGGGAAATACTTACGCTACTTTGCTGCATCATCCTCTCCTCTTCGGGAAATCCAACGCAGTGCTCAAGAGGTAGCAAGAAGAATTTCGCGCCTTTGTCGGGAGGCTCACGCAAGCAAGTCAACCATACCAAGTACCCATCACAATCCCTATCTCTCGCATTACATTATTTGCCATTTGCCTCTCGCTTTCCTCTCCCCCACTTCACCCTTGCCGCTTTTATTCGCCTCTCTTTCCCAATCTCCTCCTCTCTTCCCATTTGCCTTTTCCGCTGCCTTCTATTTGCTTGTGTGTTGGATTACTTGTTGCCATGGCGCAAGATAATACCAAATTGTGTGACTTCTAATACCAATAATAATGATTTCCTTAGTAATCCGATTGCTCCTCTTAATAATGATGAGTCTTGTGAAATCAATACCGCTTTGTGAATCTTGTTATGAAAGATCAATTCACCGCCTTCCTAGTGAAGATGCCGCTACTCATCTAAACAATTTTGTTGATTTGTGTGATATGCAAAAGAAGAAAGATACGGATAACAATATTGTCAAATTGAAGTTATTTCCGTTTTCACTTAGAGATCGTGCTAAAGTTTGGTTTTCGTCTTTGCCTAAAAATAGTATTGATTCTTGGAACAAGTGCAAAGATGCTTTTATCTCTAAGTATTTTCCTCCCGCTAAGATCATCACTCTTAGGAACGATATTATGAATTTTAAACAACTTGATCATGAGCATGTTTCCCAATCTTGGGAAAGAATGAAATTGATGCTTCGCAATTGCCCTACTCATGGTTTGAATTTATGGATGATCATACAAAATTTTTATGCCGGATTGAATTTTGCTTCTAGAAATCTTTTAGATTCGGCCGCGGGAGGCACGCTTATGGAAATTACGTTAGGGGATGCTACCAAATTGCTTGATAATATTATGGCTAATTATTCTCAATGGCACAATCGAAAGATCTTCTAGTAAAAAGTGCATGCTATAGAAGAAATCAATGTTTTGAGTGAAAAGATGGATGAACTTATGAAGATGTTTTCTCCTAAAAATACTCCTCTTGATCCCAATGATATGCCTTTATCTACTTTGCTTGAGAATAATAATGAATCTATGGATGTGAATTTTGTTGGTAGGAATAGTTTTGGAAACAACGCGATAGAGGGAATTTTAATCCTAGGCCTTATCCTAGTAATCCTTCTAATAATTATGGAAATTCCTACAACAACTCTTATGGAAATTTTAATAAGATGCCTCTGAATTTGAGAGTAGTGTTAAAGAGTTTATGAATTCACAAAAGAATTTTAATGCTTTGCTTGAAGAGAAATTGCTTAAAGTTGATGATTTGGCTAGGAACGTTGATAGAATTTCTCTTGAAATTGATTCTTTAAAGCTTAGATCTATTCCTCCTAAGCATGATATCAATGAGTCTCTCAAAGCCATGAGAATTTCCATTGATGAGTGCAAGGAAAGAACCAAGGATGCGCCCACCGAAATAGGATTTCACGTGCTTCCAAAGATGCCTTTATTAAAGCATGTTCTTCCAATTCCTATGAAAATCAAGATGAAGATCTAAAAGTTATTGATGTGTCCCCCATTAAATCTTTGTTTTGCAATATGAATCTTGATGAAACTGAATATGATCTTCCTTTACCTAGAAGGCGTTCTAAGAATTCGGAGTTTCTAGATCTTGATGATGAAATTGATGAAAGTGGGATTGAAAGAAATAAAAACCTAGATGTTGCTAAACCCACTATTTTGGATCTCAAGGAATTTAATTATGAAAATTGCTCTTTAATTGGTTGTATTTCCTTGTTGCAATCCGTGCTAGATTCTCCTCATGCTTATAGTCAAAATAAGGCCTTTACCGAACACATTGTTGATGCCTTGATGCAATCTTATGAAGAAAAACTTGAGTTGAAAGTTTCTATCCCTAGAAAACTCTATGATGAGTGGGAACCTACTATTAAAATTAAAATTAAAGATTATGAGTTTCATGCTTTGTGTGATTTGGGTGCTAGTGTCTCTACTATTCCCAAAACTTTATGTGATTTGCTAGATTTCGTGATTTTGATGATTGCTCTCTAAACTTGCATCTTATGGATTCCACTATTAAAAAGCCTATGGGAAGAATTAATGATGTTCTTATTGTTGCAAATAGGAATTATGTGCCCGTGAGATTTTATCGTTTTGATATAGATTGCAATCCTTCATGTCCTATTATTCTTGGTAGACCTTTCCTTAGAACGATTGGTGCAATTATTGATATGAAGGAAGGAATATTAGATTCCAATTTCCTTAAAGAAGGGCATGGAACACTTCCTAGAAAGAAAATAAAATTACCATATGAATCTATCATGAGAGCCACTTATGGATTGCCTACCAAAGATGGCAATACCTAGATCTATCCTTACTTTTATGCCTAGCTAGGGGCGTTAAACGATAGCGCTTGTTGGGAGGCAACACAATTTTATTTGTGTTTTTGTTTTTTGCTTCTGTTTAGGAAGAAATAATCCATCTACCTTCTGTTTGGATGTGGTTTCATGTTCTAATTAGTGTTTGTGCCAAGTAGAACCTATAGGATAACCTACGATGATAGTTGATTTGATTCTGCTGAAAAACAGATACTTTGCGCGCACAAATATAATTTTGTTAAATCACAGGACGTGATTTGGTGTTGATTCTTTTTTATGCTGTTCAATAAACAAATTTTCCAGGACTTCCTACTTTGGTAGAATTTTTATAGTTCCAGAAGTTTGCGTTAGTTACAAATTTCTACAGACTGTTCTGTTTTTGACAGATTCTGTTTTACGTGTGTTGTTTGCTTATTTTGATGAATCTATGGCTAGTAAAATAGTTTATAATCCATAGAGAAGTTGGAATACAGTAGGTTTAACACCAATATAAATAAAGAATGAGTTCATTACAGTACCTTAAGTAGTTCTTTATTTTCTTTCTCTAACGGAGCTCACGAGATTTCTGTTGAGTTTTGTGTTGTGAAGTTTTCAAGTTTTGGGTGAATTCTTTTGATGGATTATGGAACAAGGAGTGGAAAGAGCCTAAGCTTGGGGATGCCCATGGCACCCCCAAGATAATCCAAGGACACCAAAAAGTCAAAGCTTGGGGATGCCCCGGAAGGCATCCCCTCTTTCGTCCACTTCCATCGGTAATTTACTTGGAGCTATATTTTTATTCACCACATGATATGTGTTTTGCTTGGAGCGTCTTGTATTATTTGCATCTTTGCTTGTTAGTTTACCACAATCATCCTTGCTGTACACACCTTTTGAGAGAGCCATACATGAATTGGAATTTGTTAGAATACTCTATGTGCTTCACTTATATCTTTTGAGCTTGATAGTTTTGCTCATAGTGCTTCACTTATATCTTTTGAGCGTGATAATTTTTGCTCTAGTGCTTCACTTAGATCTTTTAGAGCACGGTGGTGGATTTGTTTTAAAGAAACTATTGATCTCTCATGCTTCACTTAGATTATTTTGAGAGTCGTTAATAGCATGGTAATTCGCTTAATGTTAATATACTTGGTGTTCAAGATATGTGAAACTTTCTTTTGAGTGCGTTGAATACTAAGATAAGTTTGATGCTTGATAATTGTTTTGAGATATGAAGATGGTGATATTAGAGTCATGCTAGTTAAGTAGTTGTGAATTCAAAGAATACTTGTGTTGAAGTTTGTGATTCCCGTAGCATGCACGTATGGTGAACCGTTATGTGATGAACTCAGAGCATGATTTATTTATTGATTGTCTTCCTTATGAGTGGCGGTCGGGGACGAGCGATGGTCTTTTCCTACCAATCTATCCCCCTAGGAGCATGCGTGTAATACTTTGCTTTGATAACTTCTAGATTTTTGCAATAAGTATATGAGTTCTTTATGACTAATGTTGAGTCCATGGATTATACGCACTTTTTCCCATCCTTCCACCTTTGCTAGCCTCTCTAATACCGCACACTTTTCGCCGCTATCATACACCCACCATATACCTTCCTCAAAACAGCCACCATACCTACCTATTATGGCATTTCCATAGCCATTCCGAGATATATTGCCATGCAACTTTCCACCGCCCGCTTATTATGACACGCCCATCATTGTCATATTGCTAGCATGATCATGTAGTTGATATCGTATTTGTGGCAAGGCCACGGTTCATAATTCTTTCATACATGTCACTCATGATTCATTGCATATCCCGGTACACCACCGGAGGCATTCATATAGAGTCATACTTTGTTCTAAAGTATCGAGTTGTAATTGTTGAGTTGTAAGAAAAATAAAAGTGTGATGATCATCATTATTAGAGCATTGTCCCAAGTGAGGAAAGGATGATGGGGACTATGATTCCCCCATAAGTAGGGATGAGACTCCGAACGAACAAAAAGAAGAGAAAGGCCCAAACAAAAAAAAATAAAAAAATGAGAGAAAAAGAGAGAAGGGACAATGCTACTACCCTTTTACCACACCTGTGCTTCAAAGTAGCACCAAGATCTTCATGATAGAGAGTCTCTCATTTTGTCACTTTCATATACTAGTGGGAATTTTTCATTATAGAACTTGGCTTGTATATTCCAATGATGGGCTTCCTCAAAATGCCCTAGGTCTTCGTGAGCAAGCAAGTTGGATGCACACCCACTTAGTTTCTTTTGTAGAGCTTTTCATATACTTATAGCTCTAGTGCATCCGTTGCATGGCAGTCCCTACTCACTCACATTGATATCTATTGATGGGCATCTCCATAGCCCGTTGATACGCCTAGTTGATGTGAGACTATCTTCCCTCTTTTTGTCTTCTCCACAACCACCCTTCTATTCCACATATAGTTCTATATCCATGGCTCACGCTCATGTATTGCGTGAAGATTGAAAAAGTTTTGAGAATGTCATAAGTATGAAACAATTGCTTGGCTTGTCATCGGGTTGTGCATGATATAAATACTTTGTGTGGGGAAGATGGAGCATAGCCAGACTATATGATTTTGTAGGGATAACGTTCTTTGGCCATGTTATTTTGAGAAGACATGATTGCTTTGATTAGTGTGCTTGAAGTATTATTATTTTTATGTCAATATGAACTTTTGTTTTGAATCTTTCGGATCTGAATATTCATATCACAATTAAGAAGATTTACATTGAAATTATGCCAAAGTATCACTCCGCATCAAAAATTCTTTTTTATCATTTACCTACATGAGGACGAGCAGAATTAAGCTTGGATGCCCGATACGCTCCAACGATCTATAATTTTTTATTGCTCCATGCTACTTTATCTACTATTTTGGACTATATTGGGCTTTATTTTCCACTTTTATATTATTTTCGGGACTAACCTATTAACCGGAGGCCCAGCCCAAAATTGTTGTTTTTGCCTATTTCAGTTTTCAAGAAACGGAATATCAAACGGAGTCCAAACAGAATGAAACCTTCAGAACGTGATTTTCTCACCAAACGTGATCCAGAGACTTGGACCCTACTCCAAGAAGTGAGGCGGTCACGAGGGTGGGGCGCCTGGCGCGCCCCACCTCGTGGGCCCCATGTTGCTCCACCGACGCATTCTTCCTCCTATATATACCCACGTATCCCCAAACGATCGAACAGAGCCAAAACCTAATTCCACCGCCGCAACCTTCAGATCCACGAGATCCCATCTTGGGGCCTGTTCGAGTCTCACGAGGGGGCATCCACCATGAGGGCTTCTACATCAACACCATAGCCCCTCCGATGAAGTGTGAGTAGTTTACTTCAGACCTTCGGGTCCATAGCTAGTAGCTAGATGGCTTCTTCTCTTTTTGGATCTCAATACAATGTTCTCCCTCTCTCGTGGAGATCTATTCGATGTAATCTTCTTTTTGCAGTGTGTTTGTTGAGACCGATGAATTGTGGGTTTATGATCCAACTTATCTATGGAAAATATTTGAATCTTCTCTGAATTCTTTTATGTATGATTGAGTTATCTTTGCAAGTCTCTTCAATTATCCTTTTGGTTTGGCCAACTAGATTGGTAGTTCTTGCAATGGAAGAAGTGCTTAGCTTTGGGTTCAATCTTGCGTGTCCTTACCCAAAGGATGTAAAGGGTTGCAAGGCACGATTGTATTGTTGCCATCGAGGATAACAAGATGGGTTTTTATCATATTGCATGAATTTATCCTCTACATCATGTCATCTTGCTTAAGGCGCTACTGCTTTTTAACTTAATACTCTAGATGCATGCCGGATAGCGATCGATGAGTGGAGTAATAGTAGTAGATGCGAATCGCTTCGATCTACTTGTCTTAGACGTGATGCCTATATACATGATCATTGCCTAGATATACTCATAACTATGCTCAATTCTCTCAATTGCTCAACAGTAATTTGTTCACCCACCGTAGAATATCTATGCTCTTGAGAGAAGCCACTAGTGAAACCTATGGCCCCCGGGTCTATTCTCATCATATCAATCTCTATCGCTTTATTTACTTGCTTTGTTTTTACTTTGCTTTTTACTTTTTACTTTGCATCTATCTATCAAAAATACCAAAAATATTATTTATCATCTCTATCAGATCTCACTCGTAAGTGACCGTGAAGGGATTGACAACCCCTAATCGCGTTGGTTGCAGTAGCTATCGCTTTGTGTAGGTACGAGGGACTTGTGCGTGGTCTCCCACTGGATTGATACCTTGGTTCTCAAAACTGAGGGAAATACTTACGCTACTTTGCTGCATCATCCTCTCCTCTTCGGGAAATCCAACGAGTGCTCAAGAGGTAGCACCACTGGCGCCCGAGAGTCTCGCCCTTTCATCAAGAGACAAGACAGGTGAGGCTATAGTGTAGTCCTCAACCCCCAATCACGGGCTTAAGCAGGGCCACAACTCGTGACAAAGCGGAGATCTCCACGACAACGCAGCACTATTGCCACTTCCCCTTGACGCCACTCCCGATAGACGGCAAGCCCTGTTCGATGACGGCTCGTCAAGACGGCCGCAGCGGCAGCCCTACCAGCAAAGGAGAGCTCGGAAGATGGCGGAAGCTGCACCAGATGGACCTAAGGGAGGCCGGCTTCAGCAGTGGCCTGCTCTTTCCACGGGCCCGCACCATTAACTGATATAGGCGCGGTGTGGCTACAATGATCTCCCATCAGCGGCGGGATCGTGAGCCACACTCCCTAACCAAGCTCACATTAGCATCACGGCTATAGTGATCACCACTCACTGCACCCGGCCAACAAGGGAGCGGCCTGTCGGCCGATTGTGACGTGATCACGGAGGGGCCCACCAAAGCGGCGGGCCCCACTGCCACTTGAGAAGCCAAATGACCAGAGACACTAGCAACCGGGTCCTACACCGCCCATGCTACCATTCATTGTACCCCGGGGTAGGACTATAAACCCCTCTGTGGCACCCATGCAAAGGGATCCCAACCTATTAGAACTAGCCTCACACCTAGAGGAAGAAGAGAGCTACCCCTGCCTCCGTCTACCTCTAGCATACAGCTCGAGGAGCACTGAGGGAGTCCTGGACTAGGGGGTGTCCAGACAGCCGGACTATCATCGTCCGCCGGACTCCAAGACTACGAATATACAAGATTGAAGACTCCGGCCCATGTCCGGATGGGACTTTCCTTGGCGTGGAAGGCAAGCTTGGCAACACGGATATGTAGATCTCCTACCATTGTAATCGACTGTAATCTCCTAGCCTCCTCCGGTGTCTATATAAACCGGAGGGCTTTAGTCCGTAGGGACACAACATACATTACAACAATCATACCATAGGCTAACTTCTAGGGTTTAGCCTCCTTGATCTCGTGGTAGATCCACTTTGTACTACCCATATCATCAATATTAATCAAGCAGACATAGGGTTTTACCTCCATCGAGGGCCCAAACTCGGTAAAACATCGTGTCCCTTGTCTCCTGTTACCATCCGCCTAGACGCATAGTTCGACCCTTACCCGAGATCCGCCGGTTTTGACACCGACATTGGTGCTTTCATTGAGAGTTCCTCCGTGTCGTCACCGATAGGCTTGATGGCATCTTCAACCAACGACGCTGTCCAAGGTGAGACTTTTCTCTGACAGATCTTCAGATTCGGCGGTTGCATCATGGGCCAATTCACTTGGCCATCTCGAGCAGATCGAAGCTTACGCCTCGCTGTCACCTGTGATCCGAAGTTGAACTTCACTACCGACGTCCGCGGAGACTTGATCTTCGACGGACTCGAGCCACAGCCAAGCGCTACCAGACCGCGGACGACGGGTATGATCTAGCTCACCAACAAAAGGCTTTGGAGCTGCACACGGATCCGCTTCGCCATTAGCCCGGAGCCGATCGCCTGCATCGAGGGCCGTGGATAGACGCCGCCTCGGGATTCAACATCCACGGCGATGGAGCCAACACCGATCTTGTCCTCCGCGAACTTAGGATTCGAGGCGCCGGACTCGCCGACTCAACCTCGCCGCCTCTACCAATCGATCCGGATTGGGCGCCGGTTATGGAATTCACCGCCAGACATCTTTCAATACTCGCTTTTGGCGATATCCTGAATTCACTAAAGCACCTCTCGTTATCGCAGAGTCCTGCCGATTAGGCCAGATGGCCGGGTACGGACGATTTAAGAAATTCAGAGCCCACCCACCACCCACTTTGTAGCCACTGCCGATGATCTAACCGACATGCTAGACTACGACCCGACGACATCGACGCTTATGGACGACGATGCCGGAGACGAACAGAACCAGCGCCATAACAGCACCGAAGACCACCGCCACATACGACATATATATGGTGGACACCCTAAAAGACGGGATGGCGAAGAAGCAGCCGGAGGCGCATTTCTAAAGAAGCAGCCCAAAGCCGACGTCCAAGGCGCCGCTTCTAAATCCCGCCACAAAGAAGAATGGAGATTCCGACAGAGATAATAATACTCCAGAGAGTGTGAAGACAATCCCTCCAAAGACTCGGCCACAGAGGATGTAGCAAGCCTCATGAGAGGCGGGCACTTAAGAGGTTGAGGATCATAACTATATGCCTCCTCCTCAAGACGGCAAGCCTCAACGATGATGAACTCGCTGCATTCGAGGATCCTGTCGAACAAGAGTGCTTCCACACAGCTTATCGCCACAAAGAAACAGCCTAAGGAAAAGCAGCAAAGAACAGCTCCAAGCCGATCAGACTCCGGGCCGATCGATGGACCGATGTCCTCGCGTCAAGAGTATAAACTCGAACGCCTCCAAAGTTACCTAAGACGAAGCTGCTCCCCGATTAGAGGAGGAAGCATACATACTCCATCACCAACAAGACGATATGGTCGATCGACCACCCCGTGGTCGTGATGAGAGGCATCCAGCCCCTCCAACCAAGACCGTACTCGGCATCGCTCCAAAAGTACGGGTTAAGAGGGAACGCTACCGGACTTGCGAGACATATTGAGGACAAAGCAAGGCAATCCAGATCCATCTACGGATCACGTAATGCCCTACTACGCATTTCATTTAACACCGCCATACGGATATAATAACTTCCCGGGCTTCAAACACAAACAGACAGCGCTCTCGAGCTGCGCCGCGATATTGCTCAATACAGAGGCGCCAAGACACCCTCTATGCTTCATCGACGAAGTAATGGATCATCGATCCCAAGGGTTTAAACCCAGAACATCGAATCTTACGATGGCAACAATGACCTCAGCGGTTTGGATCAAGATTATCTTTCCATATCCATATGGCCCAGCGCGCACGCATCTCCATGCCATCAAGTATCTCCCACTGCTTAAAGGACCAGCTCGGCATTGG
>JAHHZJ010004077.1:0-54190 GCA_021437245.1 Aegilops speltoides | reverse complement strand
CTCACAAAAATACATGGAAAATACCCCTGGAAAGATGGCATGGCAATGTTCAACTCACATGTAGGACTCAAATTCATAGGGTGCACACATAATTCATGGCAAAAATGACAAAATAGCTCGAACTGATAAAATTCTGGAACTAACGATCTGAAGCCATCTTCCAACAGCATTTCGGGCATTAAGATGAGCTCAAATGCAAATGATGCAATGGAATGAAATGATGTACTCTTCGAGTGAACATTTTGACATATTATCGCGCCCAAAACAGAGCCACGGTTGCGGAGATGTGATGCGTGGAAAAATGCAGAAATAATGACATGCTAATGACTTAGATGAATTTGGAGGGAAAAATCAACCGTGGAATTGGATCTCGCTTGAGTAGCTCGGAGTGCTCTTGGAAGATGGCGCTCAGGCGGAGGAGGAAGGCAGGCGGATCCAGCGTGGGCGAAAGCGACAGCGGCAGGGCGTGGCCGGATCCCGTGAGATCGGCCCGTGCCAGCCTGGCAGTGATGTGTGTGTGAAGCAGCGTCTTGTAGCCATGTGTGGCCGTGTGTGGCAGCGTCTTGTGTGCTGCAGTGTGTGTGGTATGAGGCCTTGCATGTGTGTGTGTGTGTGTGACCGAGTGGCAGGGCATGTGTGTGTGATCATGTGTATGGCCGAGCCCGTGTGTGCAGAAGCCAGACCCAGGTGTGGCGAACCTGCCCAGACTCTTGGCTGTGTTGCAATCATGGCGCCACTGTGCGTGACCCGTGGTGTGGTACCGGCCAGACGTCCGGCTCGACGATGTCCGTGTCGTGAAGGAAAAGATTAGGGTTTGCAGTGAATTGGGGAGGGTCTATATATAGGCATAGAGGAGCTAGGAGAGTCCAAATGAGGTGTAGTTTTCGCCCACGATCGTGATCGAGCGACAGAGAGCATGGAGGGAGTTAGATGGGTTATTGGGCTGTTTTGGAGGGTGTTGGGCTGCAACTTAAAGAGGCCTTTCGCGAGGTGCGGTTAACCGTTGGAGTACCAAGCGAACTCCAAATGACCGAAACTTGACAGGTGGTCTACGGTGCTATACCAGGGCCACTTGGCAAGGCTCGGTCCATTCGAGAATGTTCAACACCGCTACACGGTAAAAAGGACAAAAGGGGCCGGGGAACATAGGAGTGTCGGATTGCAAAGCAGACAGCAGGGGAATATGCTCGGAATCATAAGGCGAACACGTATGCAAATGAGATGCACATGATGACATGATATGAGATGCATGACATGAACAAAATGCAAAATGAAAACAAAACCCAACCACGGAGGAAAATCATAGCACATATCCGAAAATGGCAAGAGTTGGAGTTACAAATATGGAAAGATACATCCGGGGTGTTACAACACTCCACCACTACAAGAGGATCTCGTCCGAGATCTAGGACTGAAAGAACTCCGGATATTGAACGGAGGTGATCCTCGCGCTCCCGGTGGCTTCTCGGTGGAATGGTGTGACCACTTCACTTTTAGGAATTTGATTGACTTGTTGCGAGTCTTGCGCTCGGTTTCTTCAAGAATAACAGGGTGCTCATGATAAGAGAGATCTTCTTGGAGGTCAATTTCTTCAAAGTTGATAGTGCGCTCGGGAATCTTGAAGCACTTGCGGACTGTGACCGTGAAACACATCGTGCGCGTTTGCAAAGTTGGATGGAAGCTCAAGTTGATAGGCGAGATCGCCTCTTTTGCCAATGATCTTGAAAGGACCCACGTATCTAGGGGCAAGCTTCCCTTTGATACCGAAGCGGCAGAGTGCCTTTCATTGGAGAGGCAGAGGTAGACATGGTCTCCGATTTCAAAAGCCACATCACGGTGCTTGTCATCATAATAGCCCTTACAGGCGCGATTCTTGGACTTTGAGATTCTCACGAATGACTTTGCACATTTCTTGACCACGTGATCAAGTCGTTGCCAAGAAGTTGGCGTTCACATCTCGGACCAATTGAGAGAAGTCGGCACTTTACGCCATATAAATTTCGAATGGGGCCTTGCCAGAACTTATGGAAGCTGTTGTTGTAAAGAACTTCGGCATATGGGAGACCTCTTCCCACTTCATGCCAAAAGAAATGACACAAGCCACGAGCATATCTTCAAGGATTTGATTGACTCGCTCGACTTGGCCACTAGTTTGAGGATGAAAAGCTGTCTTTGAAAGCGAATCTTTGGTGCCCATGGCCTTCGAAAGAATCCCGAACTTAGAAGTGAAGATGCTTCCACAGTGCGAAGAGATCAATTGTGGAATACCGTGCAGGAGACAATTACAGGTGTATAACTCTGCCGGTGAGCTGCTTGTGATAGATTCTTTGACGAGGGAAGAAAATGAGCCACTTTAGTAAGCTTGTCAATGACAACAAAGATAGCATCATTTCCACGCTTGGACTTAGGAAAACCAGTCACGAAGTCCATCTCGATATGATCAAACTTCCATTACGGAATAACAAGAGGTTGGAGGAGACCAGCTGGTCTTTGGTGTTACCTTTCACCTTCTCGGACATCACATTCATTCACGAATTGAGCAATTTCTCGCTTCATTCGGAGTCCACCAATATATTGCTTGAGGTCATGGTACATCTTCGTACTTCGGGATGAATGGATAGGAGGAATTGTGTGCCTCATTCATGATGACTTTTCTCGAATCGCCTTTAGGAACCTGTCGATCCTCGAAGAAAAAGTGTCTTTGTCATCAGCGATAGCACTTGTATTTAAATGCCCTTTTCAATACCACGTTTCACCTTCTTCACCATGGTATCGGAAGTTGAGCCTCACGAATTGATCTTCAAAGTAGGAGAGACTATGAGGTTGGCAAGAAAGCCTTGAGAACAACTTGAAGATTCAGCTTGAAAGCTTCACAAAGATCCGGTTGGAAGGGCTTGAGAATTAAGGCTGTTGCAATAAGCCTTTACGCTCGAGCATCTGCAATCACATTACCCTTGCGAGTATATTCAATACTTGGATTGTACTCTTGAATCATTTCGACCCATCGAGTTTGCACGAGGTTGAGGTTTGGTTGAGTGAAGATATACTTGAGGCTCTTGTGATCGGTGAAAATGTCCACTTTCCTTCCCAACAAGAGATGCCTCCATGTTATCAATGCATGGACAAGCTGCCGCCAACTCGAGATCGTGAGTGGGGTAGTTCTTTTCGTTGAGCTTCAATGGCGAGAGGTATAGGCCACAACTTTCTTCTCTTGCATTAACACAGCACGAGACCTTGCAAGGAAGCATCACGAGAAAACTTGAATGGCTTGGATTCATCGGGAGGAGTCAACACGGGAGCTGTGACTAACTTCTCTTTGAGGGTATTGAAAGCGACATCACACTCGAGCGTCGGACATACTTGACATGCTATACGGAGGAGGTTGGAAAGAGGCTTTGCAATCTTGGAGAAATTCTCAGCGAATCTTGACAATAGCTTGCAAGACCGAAAGCTACTTGAGCTGCTTGACATACGAGGAGGTTCCCAATTCACAATTGAAGACACCTTCTCGGGATTAACAGCGATGCCCTTAGCTGAGATGATATGACCAAGATAAAGAACTTCATCAAGCGAACTCACATTTGGAAAACTTACGCATAGAATTGATGCTCTCGAGCTTATCGAGCAATCGCAAATGTTTGGCATGATCCTGCTTGTTCTTGGAGAAGACCAAAATATCATCGAGATACACCAAGGCGAATTCATTTGTGTAGGGGTTGAAGATAAAGTTCATCATGCGAGAGAAAGTTGGAGGAGCATTGACAAGGCGAAAAGACATGCGGTATATTCATAAGAACCAAAGCATTACGAATCTTTGTCTTGGGAATATCTTGTTCACGAATCACGAATCGATGATAACCCATCTGGTCAAGCTTGGAGAATACTTTAGCACCTTTGAGTTGCTCGAATAGCTCATTGATGTTGGGAAGTGGATACTTGTTCTTGATTGTCTTCTTGTTCAATGGGCGGTAATCAACACAAAGTCGGTCCGTGCCATCCTTCTTACGGACAAAAGAACTCCACATCCCCATGGAGATGAACTTCGATGCGATCAAACCAGACGCTCTTGTTCATCGAGCTGCTTCTTCAATTCTTTCAGCTCCTTGGGTCCAAGCTTGTGGGGCGCTTGCAAGCGGGTTCGATGCGGGCTCAAGATCAATACTTGATTCGGTGGCGATGAGGAGGCATACGGGAAGCTCTTGAGGGAAGACATCTTGGTACTCTAAGCAATTGGAATTTGAGAGATAGCATCCAATTCGCCCTTCTCATTGAGAAAAACAACGAATGGTTTCATCACGGCGGCATAGATGATAACATCCTCGGAAGGGTGTGTCAATTGAATTTCCACAGCAGCAATCAAAAGTGAGCCTTGTCTTTGAAAGCGATCCATCCGAGAATAAGATCAATATCGAGTCACCAAGGACAATTGGAAGAAGCGAAATCTATAGTCGCCCATCTTGATAGAAACATCCGGAACCATCATGCTAGAGCTCAAAGCTTAGCGCGGAAATAACTTGCATAGCTTTAGGTAATTCCTTGTGTCAAAGCGTGCTTGATGCAAAAGGATATGACATGAAAGAATCGATGCACGGTATCAAATAAGACTTTTGCAGGAATATCATTAACGGAAGATTACCCATTATCACATCTGAAGAATCCTCTTTGAGCTGCATTCATCATATTCACCTTTGCATGCTTGGATTATGCTTGACCTTTGCATTGCTGAAGACCTCACGGGAGGAGGAGGAGGAAAGGCGCCTTTGGTTATGGCATTTGTTAGCATAGTGACCTTCTGCTGGCACTTGTTGCAGTCACCTCGAGGCCAGACGGTGATAAGGAGCATTTGACCTTGGAGCTTGAGGCTGAGACTTGTTACAGTAGCTTGGGTTGGGTGGGTGGGAAGATCCCGACCACTGAGTTCTTCTGGCGATAAAGTGTGGAGCGGAGGAGGAGGAAGGTAGAACTTTTGCTGCTTTGCTGCCACTTGAGAGGAAGAAGAAAGTGAGCATCCTGATTCTCTTCTTTGAAGCCTCACACTTGAGCTTAGCACCTTCTAGCTTGAGTGCCATATTATAGAATTGATCAAAGCAGTAGGCTCGGAAAGAACAAGAGATAGCTGCGAGATCCTCTCGAAGGCCACCTCACGAGCGATAGATCATACTTTTCTCATCGAGGAGCGTCTTGTTTAGCAAACGAGCAAGTTTGTGAAACTGTATGTTGTATTAGTACTGACATATTTCCTTGCTTGAGATTGCGAAACTCCTCACGCTTGCTCTCAACAACCTTTGGAAGGAATATGGTGAGCTTTAAAGTCCGAGCAAATCAGTCCAAGTAATCACTCGACCACCTCTAGAATCCTTGTATTCTGGAACCAATCAGCTGCACGATCCTTGAGCTGAAAAGGCCTTGAACTTGGCGTAGTCCTCAGGTCTGACATTGCTGCATTCGAAGTGCTTGTTGATATCCACGAGCCAATCGTCGGCGTCTGTGGCCTCGGCACAGAAGCTGAAAGACTTTGGCTGGTTGGCAAGGAACTGGTTGAGTGTAGGAAACTGTGGCTGATGATAGAACTGCCCTTGACCTTGATTCCCTTGGTTGCCTTGGCCTTGGTTACGCTCTTGCATCAGCTGGATCAACAACCTGGCGTTGGCGTTAGTGGTTGCCATCAAAGTTTGCCATGCCTCCGGAGGCGGAGGTGGAGGTGGAGGGTTCGCCTGACTCCCATCACTGCGTTCCGGATTACGGCGTTGGAGGAGCCATCTGAAGAGGTGACATCCGTTAGCATCTTGATTGACAGATAGACAAGTTGAATCAGCGGATAGAAATTGCAACATATAGTCTTCACAATAAACATTGAACAGGATGAGCGAATGAATTCCAAAGTAAACATCCGTCCATTAAGGTGAGAAGCCACTTGATAAGAGATATTGATGAATAAAAATAAAAACAAGGTATGAATGGAACAAATAAGTGGTAAGGATTACCCAATCACAAACCAAATATCTGCGGAAGAAAATGCTAGAGCTACTTGAATCCCACCTATAAACTCCCGAAACTTTCCGGTTATGCAATCAGGTGTTGGGGATACAGGGGAGCAATATATATATCTCACCCAAGCTAACAATCCCTACATCCATTGTATCCATCCTTGACACATAACCAAGAAACCTTGAAATCGTGTACCTCAACCTTGAAAAGCATCAGTTATACGAGTCATGGCAATACTCCGTACTCACCACAATCTTTGGGTTAGCGGGGTTATCTCACCAATCGATCTGCATAAAGAGATTTTCGATGTCGGCGTACTAAACTCGGTATTCGAGCTGCTTGATAAAATTATGGCGACAACACCTCGGAGCTCAACTCCCGGGACAACGCCACAACCCCTAAATGTCGAGAGGCAACCAAGACAATGTTGTCATCATAAGAATATCGAACGATCCCAAAATACCAGCGTGATCCTAAAAAATTTTAGTGAAATTTGAGAAGAAAGAGTCAAAACTCTCGGGATACCTCACGGAAGGTCGAAGGGACTGGGGAGTAAAAGAATTCCTAAACTCTCCGATATATATATTCCTAAATGACTCAAAACATTTTTTCTAGACACAACTCGGCCACTAAAAGCGATCAAGCGGTGGGGGCTCCTAAGGTCGGGGATGGCTCGATTACCAACTTAGCGCCCTCGATGCGGCTATAGCTTCCGCATGTCGAGCACTACGACTTAGAAAGCATAACGCATTGAAAGCAATGTCGCAAGTGAGGTAATCTTTGCACAATCCATGTAATACATAAGGAAAAGGTACATAGTTGGCTTCGATGCCACTTCACACAATTACATGAATAAAGCATTACATCATCGGATACAATCAAGGTCCGACTCACGGAACCAAAATAAAGAAGAACAACCCCACATGTGGCCCAGAGATCGATCGCTAACTGAGCTCCACTACTAATCGTCAGGAAAGGAAACATAGTATCGACCAAGGGCCTCATCATATTCCCACTTTAGCTCGATTCGCCATCTGCGCTAGCATCACCATACACATCATGTGTTTGGTAGAATCATGAGCCACGAGGGACTCAACAATCTCACACCAGCGAGATCAAGACTATTTAAGCAAGGGAAGGCTGGTGTCAAAAGGAGGAGCTGCTTTATGGCATTAGCATATATGGTGGCTACTTACAAAAGAAGGCGAGAAAGAAGCAAAGCGGATCGTGAAACTATTAGCGATCAAGAAGTGATCCGGCTACTTCGTCAAGCATAACTCCAACACCGTGTTCACTTCCCGGACTCATGAGAAGAGACCATCACGTTACATACACGGTTGATGTATTTTAATTAAGGTCAACTTGGGTTTTCTACAACCGGACATTAACAAATTCCCATCTGCCTCATAACATGCAGCACGGCTTTGAAAGATAATACCTGCGAGGGGTGTCCCAACAACCCATCACAAGCTCTCACGGTCATCGAAGAATAAACCTTCACCCAAGACACACCGATCAGACTCGGTATCTCGGTACATCAAGACATTTCGACAATGGTAAAACTAAACCAGCAAGACCTCCCGCTGTGCCGACAAATCCCGATAGGAGCTGCACATATCTCGTTCTCAGGGCACATCCGGATGAGACTAGCTACGAGTAAAACCAGCCCTCGAGTTTCCCCGTGGTGGCCCATGAGTGGCTCGATTCGGACCAACACTCGAAGGAGCAGCGGCAGGGGGCTAAAATAAAGATGACCCTCGGGCTCGCGAAAACCCAAGGGAAAAAGGGGTGTAGGTGGCAAATGGTAAAACCAATGTTGGGCCTTGCTGGAGGAGTTTTATTCAAAGCGAACTGTCTAGGGGTCCCATAAATCACCCGACCAGCGTAAGGAGCATAAAATCAAGGAACATAACACGGTATAGCGGAAACTAGGGTGACAAGAGTGGAACAAAACACGGGCATAAGGCCGAGCCTTCCACCCTTTACCAAGTATATAGATGCATTAATTAAAACAATAGATATTGTGATATCCCAAAATAACCATGTTCAACAAGGAACAAACTTCATCTTCACTGCAACTAACAACGCTATAAGAGGGCTGAGCAAAGCGGTAACATAGCCAAACAACGGTTTGCTAGGACATGGATGGTTAGAGGTTGACATGGCAATATGGGTGGCAAGATATAGCATGTGGTAGGTATCGCAGCATAGGCATAGCAAAAGAGCGAGCATCTAGCAAGCAAAGATAGAAGTGATTTGAAGGTATGGTCATCTTGCACTAAGGTTCTCGAGTTGTCGAAGGCTGGATCCTCGTGGGCGTTCTCAACAGGCTCCTCGTTCACGTACTCGTCTCCGGCTCTACCCAAAGCAAGAACACAAACAGCGGAACCACAATCAAACAAGGAACATATGCACAAGCAATATGATCGATACATGACATGCTATGCGAGATGTGACATGCTATGCATATGTATGCTCGGAAGGAAAATGATGAACCAGGCATCAACTTGGCAAACCAAGTATGCCGCTGGAAAGATGAGATGATTTCGGTTGAAATCGATATAAAGATCACGGAATCGGATGCACGGTTTGCAAATGACAAGCAAAACAAGAATGGCGCAAATCTGCGTTTAACAGCCCGATGCTACTTAGCATGCAACACGAAACTATGCTACAGCACCCAACATAAAAACAAAGCATATGGCAGCGAACTACAGGAGATGCTTAACAAAAGAGGAACACTGAGCTACAGCTAAATCACATCATAACATGTTCAAACAAGCATGGAGAAAGTGCTCAAAATATCAGGTTCACAGACTTAGTGAAAATACTAACATGGCAGGAATTAACATCAGGAAGGCATGTTTAGAGCAAGCAAACAACATGCTACAGGAACTTATAATAGCAAAGCAAGGCATGACATGATTCTACTCAAAGCATATTTCAATAGTCCCTTACTGACCATAAGCCAAAAGGACCTTAAGAAATGATGGCACCCATGTAAACATTGCAAGTTTTATTACAGATTTCAGACTTAGTGAAATCTCAGGACATGGCAAAAACAGATTCAACATGGCATGTTAGTGAGCTCGATGCACTCACTACAGAGCATCTCAAGATAAACTAAGCATACCCCCATCAAGAAGACATGGCATAGGAGCTATACATGGCAAGAACAACATCATAGCATACACGGATCAACTACACCGACCTCGTGAAAATTGAATCTAATGCAAACAGTCTGCCAGGAAACAATTTCAAGCAAAAGTAGAGCACGAAAATGACATGCTAGACTACTCCATAAATGCCAACAAAGGCATGGATGGATAGAGAACATCCATATGCTCAAAACACCCTTACTGATCATGCTCAAAAAAGGTATGTATCTCTCTGAAACAACCTAAACATATGGCATGAAATTAACAGCAGGACAAGACTTGGTGAAATCACTAAGTCCCTGAAATCAGGAACAACATCATCCCTACTTTGCATGCTTGTTCTAGTCAACACATAGCTCACAAAAATACATGGAAAATACCCCTGGAAAGATGGCATGGCAATGTTCAACTCACATGTAGGACTCAAATTCATAGGGTGCACACATAATTCATGGCAAAAATGACAAAATAGCTCGAACTGATAAAATTCTGGAACTAACGATCTGAAGCCATCTTCCAACAGCATTTCGGGCATTAAGATGAGCTCAAATGCAAATGATGCAATGGAATGAAATGATGTACTCTTCGAGGCGAACATTTTGACATATTATACGCCCAAAACGGAGCCACGGTTGCGGAGATGTGATGCGTGGAAAAATGCCCGAAATAATGACATGCTAATGACTTAGATGAATTTGGAGGGAAAAATCGACCGTGGAATTGGATCTCGCCGAGTAGCTCAGTGCTCGCGGAGATGGCGCTGGGCGGAGGGAGGAGGGAGCAGGCGGATCCGGCGTGGGCGAAAGCGGCGCCGGGGCCGTGGCCCGTGGGATCATGCCACGGCCCAGCAATGCGAGCAGCGGCGAAGGCAAGTGTGGCGCGGCTGCAAGCGCGGCGGCAGCGTGTGATGGCGGGCGGTGAGCGGCTTGTGCGTGTGTGAAGCAGGGCCTGTGCGGGTGGCAATGTGGCGTGGACCGATGGCTGTGCATGTGGCGGCAGCCGGCCCATGAAAGTGCCGGCGAATGTGCGGCAATGGCGGCGGCCCATGGGCAATGTGGGCTGGCGCGGGCTCTGTGGTGCGCGGTCAGCAGCGCCACATGGCGGACCGTGGTGGCCGGCAGTGGCCGGACAAGGCGAGCGGACGGCTCCGTCCGGACGTGTCCGCGGAGAAGGGAAAATTTTAGGGTTTGCAGTGAATTCGGGAGGGGTCTATATATAGGCATAGAGGAGCTAGGAGAGTCCAAATGAGGTGTAGTTTTACCCCACGATCGTGATCGAGCGACCGAGGGCATGGAGGGAGTTAGATGGGTTATTGGGCTGTTTTGGAGGGTGTTGGGCTGCAACTTAAAGAGGCCTTTATGAGGTGCGGTTAACCGTTGGAGTACCAAAGCGAACTCCAAATGACCCGAAACTTGACAGGGTGGTCTACGGTGCTATACCAGGGCCACTTGGCAAGGCTCGGTCCATTCGAGAATGTTCAACACCGCTTTACAGTAAAAGGACAAAAGGGGCCTTGGGAACATAGGAGTGTCGGATTGCAGAGCAGACTGACAGGGAATATGCTCGGAATCATAAGACGAACACGTATGCAAATGAGATGCACATGATGACATGATATGAGATGCATGACATGAACAAAATGCAAAATGAAAACAAAACCCAACCACGGAGGGAAAATCATAGCACATATCCGAAAATGGCAAGAGTTGGAGTTACAAATATGGAAAGATACATCCGGGGTGTTACAACATGGGCCACGATGTCAGTCATAGCCAGCCCGGACAGTCTATTTAGTTCGGCCCATTCGGCCAACCTGTCCGTCAGCGGAAGAGGGCGATCCGGACTGTGGAATTTAGACCAATATAACTCTTCCATCTCGTGATCCCCCTGGCTCCGGAAGTGCTTAACGGCATCAGCCGCACTCGCAGCCAAGTCCATATATGGATCCTCCGAACTCCACAGCTGCTCGAATTGAGCATACTTGGCATCCATAAACCGGCGACGCGCCGAAGAAAGCTTGCCAGCCACGATTTCTCGGCTTGGCGCAGCTCCTCCTTCATAGCCCGCATTGCGAGGCGGGCATCCTTAACTTTAGCGGTGGCCTTCTTGAGTCTTCCCGCTCCGATAAGCGCTCCTTTTCAAGAGCCTCATGGCGGTCGGTAGCATCCTTTAATTTCTTGGCCAATTCGGCCACCTCCGCCCTATTTAGGCGGTCGCGACCTTTTCGACCTTCACTCTCTTGGCGCCCTCGCGTAACAGCATCACTCCTTCCGGGCTTGCTCCTTAGCTTGAGCAAGTTCGCGCCCGAAAACTCTCCACAGCGGCGTACTGTGTATACAACAACATATAACTTATCGAGGCGGGCTTTGACCCACTCAATAAAGCGGCTGCGGAAATTTATTTACCTTGCGACTCGTCAAGTCGCTGGTTGACAAGTCACGATGTCGCATCTGCCACATCAAGTTGTCGACTTAATTCGGCAAACTCACTAGTCGGCTGGCCCCGGACTATCCGCCACCAGATGTCGAGCGGTATTCATTACTGAGATGTTGAGATTTTGATCCTCGACGCATGTCGTTTTGACAACCTACCGAGTCTCGGGGCTACTGAGCGCATTTTTATATGCAAAACTGTTAAAAGACAAAGGGTGCATCATTTTCGCATACCTCAAATCCCGCTTGACAAGCTCATGGCGGCATTACATAATCCGCTTTCGGTGGGCGAAATCCTTCCGACCACCATAAGCATTAATGCGCGGTGATCTTGAAATGGTACGCCCTCTCAAGCAAACTCTTCGATTCTCCGGCGGACTCGGTGGGTGCGAACTCTCTGGCCCCTCCGGGACTCGGGATGCCCTCCGTGATGACACTTGGGCTCGCTTTGCCTCATCGGGCGGCGCGCGAGGCGAGGCGTGATCGCTCTCCATCATCTCGGAAGAAGGTCCCCGAGGATGAACTCATCCGAGGCGGCTGCAGATCCGAACTGCGATATAAATATTTGGTTACCTACTGAAGCATAAATGAAGGTACTTCCTTATTAAACTTCCTCTTTCATACTCACGGCTCGTTGGAGGACTGGTCCTTGGCGATGATTACGTCCGGGATTCTCTCGGGACGCGGACCAGTGAGATTTCTTCCCACGCTTAGGGGCTTTGACCTCGGATCTTGGGCGGTCCTCTTCTCCCTCTGAAGGAAGGGATCCTTGGTTCCCTCCTCTTGAGCGCCTTGCTAGGCGATGATTAGCTCCTTTATTTCCCCGTCGCCCCCCTCTGTGGGCGCAACCTCCAACATTCGACCGACCAGCGGGCTCCAGTCACGGTCTCAGGGAGGGCGGACACCTTGCTCGGCCTTGATCCGCCACCCATTCTGTAAAGAATAAAGGGTCGGAGACGATCTTTGAAAGGCATACAAATAGAATGTCAGGCTCTGAGCTATTTACAGAGTATCCGAGGCGATCGTGGCTTAGGCCTGCGTCCTCGGCGAATCCGGACCACGCCACTGCGGTCGAAGAACAGCTTGTACATCTCCGTGGGTGTCGCACCCATAAAATGCTTTGGAGAATCGAGGTCCCTCGGATTGAACTCCCATAGGCGGAGAGGACGGCGTTTGCGGTAGGAGGTGCACGATTAGCATGACACGCATCACCTTGACCAGGTCGATCTCCCTTGTTTGGAGGTCTCGAATCCGGCCCTGTAGTGCGAGCACGTCCTTGGGCGGCCCCAGTTGATCCCTTGGTTGACCCACGACATCGAGTTGCCGTGGAGGTCCCGAGGCGGAAGGAGGCGGCGGCTTTTGCTTGCGCCCTTGGAGCAAAGTGATGTAAAACCACCTCTGCTGCCACAATCCTGTTCCTCTTGGAAGGAACCTTGAGCCACAGGCATCGACCTTCTTGCTTATAGTCGCCCGCCGCCTCCGCTGCGCCCCGATCATCTTGGCTCCACCTTAAATGTTTTTCAGCCACAGGCGAAGTGGGGGATGGCGGAGGAAGGCCTTCGAACAATAATGAATGCGGAGATGTGGAGGATGGACTCGGTGCCAAGTCGTGGAAGTCCAGCCCGTAGTAGAACAGGATCCCTCTCACGAAGGATCCGTCGGAAACCAATCCCACGGAGGTGAGATCTGGCAGCGTATTCGCGGGCTCGGGGGGCTGTACGGCCTGCCTGGGGCAGAGCAACCTGTCTGAAACCTCGTAGGCGGTGCTTGGCCTCTCGCCTTCAATATGTCCTCCTCCGTGGCGGAGGAGGCATCCACTGCCCCGGAGGTCGGAGCGGACATTGTTGTGGATCCGGGTGCTCGAATCTGAAGCTCTAGGTGTTGGAACAGGGGGCGGAGGAAAGATTCGATCGAGGTTGAAAGACAAGGACATGCCTTGGTCCTCTTATAAAGGGAAGAAATACCAAGGGCCGTCTCCGTGACCGTTTAGGATTCCCCGCCGATAGAGGAGGCGTGGCGGCAGGAGCAGTTGGGTTACCGCATGCGTATTGATGAGGATCCCGGAATAAAGGGACCACGATCTACTGCTTGACAAGACATGCCAAGAAACCGCTTATTTGAGCGTCTTTGAGGTGGAATAAGTAAAACAATTCAAACAAGGGCTTGGTAGCGGTGTGATGGCGCGCATAATACGTCGTCGACCAGATTGAATCGGTGTATATGTTTTATTCTCTCTGATTGGAGCGTGGAAATTATTTTTGCGAGCCGGACACTATCCCGGTGTTCATCATCTTCTCTAGATTATTCAAGGAAGGAACCTGCCTTGCAATGCGAACATTATGCACGCCGGACTCATCGTCATTGAAACTGGTTCGAGAGCTCTTGAGGAGTCTGGACTAGGGGTGTCCGGACTGCGGGACTATCAATATCCGCGGACTCCCGGACTACGAAGATAGAAGATTGAAGACTCGGCTCGTGTCCCAGAAGGTACTTTCCTTGGCGTGGAAGGCAAGCTTGGCAATACGGATATGTAGATCTCCTACCATTGTAACCGACTACTGTGTAACCCTAGCCTCTCCGGTGTCTATATAAACCGGAGGGCCTTAATCCGTGGGGACGAACATTACATCTCAACAATCATACCATAGGCTAGCTTCTAGAGTTTAGCCTCCTTGATCTCGTGGTAGATCTACTCTTGTACTACCCATATCATCAATATTAATCAAGCGGGGCGTAGGGTTTTACCCCCATCGAGAGGGCCCGAACCAGGGTAAAAACATTGTGTCCCTCATCTCTGTTACCATCCGCCTAGGCGACTGCGATTCGGGACCCCCTACCGAGATCCGCCGGTTTGACACCGACACCAGGAGTTTCAATGACGATAAGTCGGGCGCATAATGTTCGACATTGCAAAGGCGGGTTCCTCCTTTGAATAATCCGGAGAAGATCATGAACACGGGATAGTGTCGGCTCTGCAAACATAAGTTCCACATTCCACCGTAGAGAGAATAAAATGTACACTTAGTTTAATCTGCTGACGTATTATGCGGCGTGACATCACACCGCCACCAAGCCTTTGTTTGAATCATTTTTTACTATACCACCTCAGCACGTTTAGCGAAGCGGTTTCCTTGGCACGTCTTGTCGAAGCAGAAATCGTGCTCCCCTTATTCCGGGATTCTCATCAATACGTGTGCGGGTAACCCAACCGCGCCATTGATGGTGGCGCTTGGGAGATAAGCGAGTTTTACCAGGCCGGTGGGGGCGATAGTTTTCAGTCCACCTATATATAAGGGATAAGGATTCACCTTCTCACCTCGCCTTCTTCCTCCATTGCTTATCCATCTCTCGCGACTCAAGCTCCAACGCCTAAGCTCGCGCATCTCGCCTCGACCTTCTCCGAATATGTCCGGGCGGGAGGCAATGGCTAGCCTCCACCGCTAAGGAGGAGGACATCACCAAGCTGCGATGCGGATATCTTTCCAAATGATATCACGCATCGGCTGCCCGACGAGGCAGCTCATCCCTACAGGCCTCATGAGAGGTCGTCTTCCTCCCCACTTCCTCCATGGATTGGGCTTTTCGCTCCATCCATTTGTCCGGGGCTCATGTTTTACTACGGCTTGGATTTCCACGATCTGGCGTAAACTTCATCCTCAACATCTCGGCGTTTATCGTCAATGGGTAATGCGAAACCTTCCTCTCATCTGGCCCCACTTCGCCTGTGGCTCAAGACCTTCAACGTCAAGCGAAAGTTGTGAAGAACGCATAAGCGGAATCTTGAGGCGCCATGTTGGGCAAATTGCCCAGCGTCCTTTGGCTCGAAGGGCCTTTGTGGACTCCGTCAAGGGGTGGCAATCGGGGTGGTTCTACATCACCGAGCCGCGCAAGCCCACATGGGCGGCGGCCCCGAGTTTAGATCTGGCATCCCCGCAGCTCACCTCCCGAAAGAGAAGGGCTTGCGGTGGGGCAATCCGGTGGAGGTGGCGGGACTCGAGCCTGCATCAAGAAGATGGTGAGCAATAAGCTCGGGCTTGTCGGCGTGGTCCAAGTCATGCTCATCCGGCGGATTCTCCCATGCCAAACGGGCATTCAATTTGTGGGAGTTCAATCCCGAACAGCACCGGCGCTAAGCGGGCTCTTGATACACGAAAGGCGCTGGAGGGTGCTGTTCAAGGGCGTCAAGCCCCGCATCCATGACGGAAGATCGCGATTCAGCTCGCATGATCCATCAAGCGAGGTAAGTGATTCAACCCCATCACGGGACACTTGTGAAAATTAACTCTTAGTGGGGTTTCATTACGCCTCTTCCTTTGACGGGAATGGATGGAAAGGCCAAGCTGCTTATCAGCCCGGCTCCCATGCCGAAGACCAGTGGGCGCCCGCTAACAGACTGCTGGTTCCGGCACCCGTGGTGCGGAGAAGAAGGTCAAGAAGGTGGCAGCGAGGGACTCAAAGAGTTCCCATAATCAAGGCGTCGATGGCGACGCGGACTCCTCCCGAAGATGAGGAGGAGGAGTATTCTCTCCGGAGGAGGAGAGAAGAAGAGGAAGGCTTCCCCAATCGGGAAGGCGAAGGGTCAGAGGGGAGAACTATCCCCGGACAGTTTCACCAACACCAGCGTTGGCGAGGATGAGTGGCCTCCAAGGGCGAGCGTCCGGCAAGATCGTAAATATCCGGATCCTTGATGTGTAATTTCTTTTGTGTCGCGTAGTGTCCTTCTAATGCCGATTACATCCGTAGTCCGGCCGATGATGATCTTCCCGCTTCATCAAGCGGGTCATTAGCCATCGGATGTGGACTCACTTCCGACCGCCACTACCCCTCGCGAAGGCGCCGAGGTGGGATCGAGAGGGACCCATCGAGAGGAGGCTCGGGCGCGTCGAGCTGCCCCGGACTTTGTGCGGACTCTACCTCGGAACCGCGATGGGTTCGAGTCCAGCGGCGGCCCTTCTCAAGGAAGGGCAAGACCGTGACACCGGCGACCTCCGTCAACGGGCGCGGATACCTGTTGGGCGCAAAAGGCGCTTCCATCAGTAGGAACACCGCACTATCATGAGTGCGGTGATTGGGAAAATTCAGCTCACTAAGGCGGGCTGACGAAGCTGCTTGACAACCTTCTAATAGGCTTTGAGGTAAGAAGTTAAAATTATGTAATGTAATACCGCATAGACGGTAGCCTCGATGCTTAGTTCGGCATTGGAAAGAAAAGCGGATGAGGATCTAACAAGATATCTGTGAGGTTGCCTAAAATATGTCAATATGGGTTTGCAGAGGCTCTATTTCTATGACCTCTGTCGCACTAACGGTAGTCGATGTCTTTGAAGAAGGATCTCGAGCGGTCCGAGCAAGAGCTCGGCCATGCCAAGAGGCAGCTCGAGGAAAAAGAAGGTGAGTAACACCACTTTGAATTAGTACCTTACAGAAAAGGATTTTGGTTGCAATAAAATTAACAAGGATAATACGGGTATTGCAGGGGCCACTAACGAGGTGGCAGCCCTGAAGGAGGCTGTGTCCGTGGCGAGCAGATGCCGCAGCGAGAAAAGCAAGAGGCACGGGTGGCGGAAGTTTGGCAAGAGCTCCGGGCTCTCATGGAAAAGCATGAGAGTTTGGAGCGTGACTCAAGACTTCGAGTCAGAGCTTGCCTCGGCTCTCGAAAGTGCCAAATCCGCCAAGGCCGAGGCCCATAAGGCCCTTCAGGAGGTTCAGGACATAAAGAAGATAGCGGCGGGTAAGGCATTTTTCATGCAAAGCGGGCATGTTAATGTGAACTACGACACTTACCGCGTCGGAGCTCTCGAGCGTTTTGCGGATCTGCCACGTAGTGCGTCTCGATGCGTCGCATTCTATCGTGGCGAGGAGGGAGCTCGGCGGAGAAAGGTCTTCTGGTCTCGATCTGTGGCCGCGGCCATCCGGTGCCCCCAAGCGACCAGTGACCAAGCTGGTCGAACTCCTAAAGGTAGTGAGGAGGCCATGAAGGGCCTCATAGTCGGTGTGGCTGGACAGGCCATGCACAGGAGCAACTTTGGCCTCGTCTGGCGGCTGGTGGATGCATGCCCCTGGTGGAGGTCATCAAGCGCTCCGCTTTGTATGAAGGCGCTTCGTCGGGCCCTTGCCCGCACAAAGGTGCTGCTTAGGGGCAAGTTGGATGCGGAGCTTCTCACGGATCCACCGCCACCGGCGGGGAGTATCGCACGCGCGAGAAGTATTATAAAATTGTCTGAAGAGTCTGCGACATTGCAGATGAGTGCTCTCGAAATGTAATCTTTGAGTGAACTCGCTATGTATTCATCTGTCGCTGAAAACTTCGTTCATATCGCCATGAGCAACTTACTTGTTTAATTTAAAATATTACCTTACATGCGGCCGTTTGTAAAATCGAGAGATGGCAAGTCGTTGGCTTCAGCCCCCAAGTCATGAGTCTTTGGGGTGTTCGGGATAAACTTGAGCACTCTTGTTCCCATTGTTGGGTCCATCGAGGGCGCTCAACACAACGAACAAGGCGACCGGACTTATAATGCTTGAACACTCTCACTTAGCCATAGAATTCTATAATTTTAAATTTCGGCAAAGCCCCTGTGAGGGAGTCCTGGACTAGGGGGTGTCCGGACGGCCGGACTATCATTATCCGCCGGACTCCAAGACTACGAAGATAGAAGATTGAAGACTCCGGCTCGTGTCCGGATGGTACTTTCCTTGGCGTGGAAGGCAAGCTTGGCAATACGGATATGTAGATCTCCTACCATTGTAATTGACTCTGTGTAACCCTAGCCTCCTCCGGTGTCTATATAAACCCGAGGGCTTTAGTCCATAGGACAATATACATTACAACAATCATACCATAGGCTAGCTTCTAGGGTTTAGCCTCCTTGATCTCGTGGTAGATCTACTCTTGTACTACCCATATCATCAATATTAATCAAGCAGGATGTAGGGTTTTACATCCATCAAGAGGGCCCGAACACAGGTAAAACATCGTGTCCCTCGTCTCTGTTACCATCCGCCTAGGCGCAGATTCGGGACCCCCTACCGAGATCCGCCGTTTGACACCGACATTGGTGCTTTCATTGAGAGTTCCTGCGTAAAGTCACCGATAGAAGCTTGATGGCATCTTCAACCAACAACGCTGTCCGGGTGAGACTTTTCTCCCGGACAGATCTTCAGATTCAGCGGACTTCACACTGCGGGCCAATTCACTTGGCCATGCGGAGCGAATCAGCTTCGCCCTGGCGTCGGTCAGTTGAAGCTAAACTTCACGGCCGGCGTCGCGGAGACTTGATCTTGACGGACTCGAGCCTGACCAAGCGCCGCCGCTTGTGGCGATGGGCGGAGGAGTCTGGACTAGGGGTGTCCGGACAGCGGACTATCATTATCCACGGACTCCAAGACTACGAAGATAGAAGATTGAAGACTCCGGCTCGTGTCCGGAAGGTACTTTCTTGGCGTGGAAGGCAAGCTTGCAATCTGGATATGTAGATCTCCTACCATTGTAACCGACTCTGTGTAACCCTAGCCTCTCCGGTGTCTATATAAACCGGAGGGCTTTAATCCGTGGGACAACATACATTACAACAATCATACCATAGGCTAGCTTCTAGGGTTTAGCCTCCTTGATCTCGTGGTAGATCTACTCTTGTACTACCCATATCATCAATATTAATCAAGCGGGGCGTGGGTTTTACCTCCATCGAGGGCCCGAACACAGGTAAAAACATCGTGTCCCTTGTCTCTGTTACCATCCACCTAGGCGCACGATTCGGGACCCCCTACCGAGATCCGCGGTTTGACACCGACATTGGTGCTTTCATCGAGAGTTCCTCGTAGCCGTCACCGATAAACTTGATGGCATCTTCAACCAACAACGCTGTCGGTGAGACTTTTCTCCCGGACAGATCTTATATTCGGCGGCCGCCTGCGGGCAATTCACTTAGCCATCTGGAGCAGATCAAGCTTCGCCCTGGCGTCGAGTCGATTCGAAGCTTAAACTTCACGGCCGATGTCGCGGAGACTTGATCTTGACGGACTCGAGCCTAACCAGCAACGCCCGCCTTGTGACGATGGGCACGATCTAGCTCTGCCGCGGACGGTGCCTTGGTGTCCTTGCACGGATCCGCTTCAGCCATCAGCCGGAGCGATCGCCCGGATCGAGGCGGTGGATGAAACGCCGCCAGGGGCTTCAACATCCGCAGCGATGGGCGAACACGATCTTGTCCCTGCGAAACCCGTGATTACGGCGCGGACTCCTCGCGGACTCGAACCTCCGCGCCCTACCAATCGATCCGGATTGGGCGCGGTTATGGAATTCACCGCGCGGACATTTTCCAACACTCTCCTTTTGGCGATATCCTGAATTCACTGAGCGTCTCTACGCTATCGGGAGAATCCTGGCGGACTATGGCGGGATAGTTGAAATGCAGACGACGAAGAAATTCAGATCCACCCACCACCCACTTTGTAGCCACTATCGGCGATCTAACCGACATGCTGAACTACGACTCCGAAGACATCGGCGCTATGGAAGGCGATCTTTGAGAGCGAAGAAAAAACAGAGCTTATACAAAGACGAGGACCACCTCATCGCATGACATATATATGGTGGATACCCCAAAGGGGAAGCGATACTTGAGGACCAACGGGCGCGGCAAAATGACCCCGCCGATAAGCGACCAAAACAACGGTGTAGGCGCCGCCCTAAGTCCCGCCTCGGCGACAACAACGCTCCCCAAAGAGCCAGCGATATGGCAGGGCTCACAATCGGACGATGAACATGCAAATAAGCAACCGTCCGAACACGGCGAGTCGAGATAACCAATCAAGCCCGGCGAAGACAACAGTCCGGACGACCGTCTGCGACGGACACGTCGCCGGAGAGTAAGAACCTTCGGAAAAGACTCGTCAGTACTGCAAGAAGCCTGAAGAAGGAAAAACGGAGGCTCAAAATAGCGGAAGACACACTCAAAATGAGATGGAGCAAAGTGCTCCAAACCCTTGAATAAATACGGCAATGGCCACCAATCAAAAGAGCTACCCAGGGCAAGCTGCTACGGAATTCGACGAGGAGGCCATAGAGCCTCCACCGTCCAAAAATAAAGGGCTGCTGGTTTGGATAGATGGCGGATAATGAGGCCAAATTATGAAAGCGGCGCCACACATAAATCCACCAACAAATTCGGAAGGATGGATGGCCCAGCCAGGTCCATTCACGGGCCAAAGGAGAAGGCCCCAGAAGCAAGGCAACACGTCAAGTGTCCGATGATAGCGGCACACACAAATCAGGCGCCGCACACCCACTATGTTTCACCGATGAGGTGCTCGACCATGAATTCCCAGCAGGTTTAAACCCATCAACATAGAGGCTTACGATGGCTGTAACGAGACCTTGGAGTGCGGATAGAAGATTATATACTACATATACAAATGGCGGAGGAGACGATCTCCGCCATAAAATATTTACCCCTCAAGCTCAAAGGGCCAGCCCGTCATTGGCTTAAAAGCCTCCCGAAAATCTTGTTGGAAGTTGGGAAGAGCTCGAGGGCAGCGTTTAGAGCAAATTTTCAAGGGACTTATGTCCGCCTCCGGATCAGGATGATCTAAGTCATATAACTCAACAGCCGGAGAGTCGGTATGAAATTTGGAACAGGTTCCTTACCAAAAGAACCAAATAGTTATTGTCGGACGCTTGAAGCCTTAGCAGCTTTCAAGCACAATGTCAGAGACGAATGGCTCGCCAGCACCTCGGTCAAGAGAAACCGAGGACAATGTCCGCACTAACAAACCTCATGACCATACGTGTGGGAGAGGATAGCTGGTTAGCAAGATGCAGCACCAATGACCCAAGTACATCGAGATAAGAGATGGAAGCGGAAAATCACGGTAGCGAAAAGAAGCAGCGCGGAATAAAGAAAAAAGCCCAAAACGCACGCGGTCAGCGCGGTTTAAAAGCTTCATGGCCCAATAATAAAACACAGCCTCTAAAGGATGATAGTGACGAATTGTCCAACTTAAAGAAGATTTTGGGTCGGATATGTCAAATCCACATTACCCCCGGAAGGCCTGCAAATCACACCCACAGGGATTGTTGGGTTTTTAAACAGTCCGGCCAACTAAATGCCGAACACAAGGGGCTAGACGCGTCAAGCAAAGAAGATAAACCCCACTAGCAGAGCACCGGAAAACAAAAGACTTTCCCACAAGGGGTCAGCGGTAAACTCACTTCATGTGATAATCTGGAAAAATTATGCGGCACTTTCTAAAAAAGAGCTTCGCGGTCCAACCAATGAGACAATAGAGATTGGACATCAAAACCAATCACTTTCGACCACTGGATTATTCGAAGCGTTAAAATGCGAGGCGGACTCCGATATTGAATCCCATAATAGGCGGATTACAATTTACTCATGTCCTAGTGGGCGGAGGCAGGGACTTAAACTTGCTGTATTCAAAACAATCCGTAGGTTGAGGTTAAACCTGCTAAAATCCGACACAGCCGCACTTCCTTCAAAGGTGGCGCGGAGCCCTTACGCCAAGTGCACAGGCTCCATATTACTAGAAGTCGTGTTCGGATCGCCGAACAATTTTCGGCGCGAAAAATTAATTTTTCACATCGTCCCATTTGAAAGTGAATATCAAGCACTCTTGGGACGAAAGGCTTTTGTCCGCTTCAACGCTATACCGCATTCTGCGTCTCTTACACTCAAGATGCCGGTCGCGTGGCGTCATTTCGATCTGGTCGCTTAAAGACCCCGGACTCGGATAGACGAATCCGGCCTCAGCAGGCTAGGGGCTCCCTAGCCGCATACCCCATTACAGGGGGCTGCACGCACAAAACAACCGCGGGTTCATACAAACCCCGCTTTAATTATTTATATTTCTAGTTTTACATATTTTTACACGAATTGTTTTTGAACTAAGCGTTCCTCTCTCTTTACAGATGAACAAAGTGCACACCCGTCCAGGATAAGCGGTATAGCGGAACACACAGTATGAGCGTGCGATGAGGGACCCGTTGTGAGGATTCTTTTGATTAAGACCTGCGTAAACCTTTTTTACCGTCTCTTGTTGTTACTCTCCTTGGTTTCTTCCTATAACCAAAGCGAACTGGCGCTTTAGCATCGGCGCGTCGAAGACCATGCCCGTGCACGGACACTAGGGGCTTAGGGCATCGTTACGCCCATTATTATAAAGACCGAACACCTTAGGGAGTGTTGGCGTCTCGAGATTAGGCATTATATGCATCAGCTCAAATCATGTCTTTGGTCAAATGTTGGGTTTGCCCTCCTCGTGTTTTTGCTGCCTTCGTTCCGTATCATCGGCTAACGCGGCACTAGGAGAACTCTGCGATTGTGCCCCGTTAATTTGGCGAGCACCTCGATGAAAGCGCCGAAACCGTCATGCTATAGCGAGACTGGTCAACCACTCGATCGACCACCGAATGTTTAGAATTCCCGCTTTGTGAAGGACCGTTTCCTGGTCAGGCACTTACGCACCCCAAATTCGGAGATGTGCGGGGCTACCAGGGGCTATATCGTAGCCCCACCCTCGAGCTCCACTGGCTAAGTGAAAGTGATAAAGCATTATAGTCCGGATTGCCTAGTGCGCTCGCTACCACCTCCTTAAACAGGACCGAGGGCGTCCGGATTAAGTGTGGCAGCGCTATTTTATGAACACCCGCTTTTATACGTGGTGGGGCTGAAGCGAACTGCCATCTTTCAAGTTATACAACAGTATCGTGGCGACCGCCGGAGAAGTTTTATTACTTGGGGCGCACAAGTATAAGCGATTATAACATAATCATCGATTTACAAACTAATGCGTTCATTGAGCGTGACATTCTTCGAAACACTTGCAACTCTATTACGGCGGCACGCATAACCGCCCAGTAGTGCTCGGCGGGAGCGGTTTTCATCCGAACCATGGCGGCAACAGCGTGGCATCCATCTCGGACAATGCGCCTTCAGGCGTGCAAGAGCCATCCAGCGCCCTCGATGCAGCCGACCGCTTCATCTCCTTTATATGTGGCACCACCCCAAGGAATTGCTGCAGTAAGCCAAAGTAGCTCGTCGCCTTGGACCTCTCTGTCCATGCATGGGCCACGATGTCAGTCATGGCAAGTCCGGACAATCTATTTAGCTCGGCCCATTGGCCCGGCGGGTCGATGCAGTAATGGAAGTGGCGATCGAGCTGTGGAATTGAGACCAATATAGCTCTTCCGTCTGCGTGATCCTCCACGGCTCCGAAAGTGCTTAACGGCATCAGCCACACTCGCAGCTAAATCCATATACGGATCCTCCGGACTCCACACCGCTCAAATTGAGCATACTTTGCATCCATAAACGGCGGCGCAGCGAAAAAGACTAGCGGCCACAATCTCTCGACTGGCGCGGTTCCTCCTTCATAGCCGCATTGCAGAGCGGGCATCCTTAACCGGCGGTGGCCTTCTTGAGTCTTCCCGCTCCGATAAGCGCTCCTTTTCAAGAGCCTCATGGCGGTCGGTAGCATCCTCTAATTTCATGGCCAATTCGGCCACCTCCGCCTAGCTTAGGCGGTGTGCAGCCTTTTTCGCCTTGACTCCTCGGCACGCCCTCGAGGCAGCCGCGTCACTCGCCGGGCTTGCTCCTTAGCTAGAGCAAGTTCGGCCAAAACTCTCCACAGCAGCAGTGCCGTCTGTACGAACAGCATATAATTTATCAGAGGTGGGCTTTGACCCCCTTAATAAAGCGACAACAGAGAACTCTTTTACCTTGCGACTCGTCAAGTCGCCTGTTGACAAGTGCGATGTCCTCATCGGCCAAGTCAAGTTGCCGAGTTAATTCGGCAAACTCACTAGTCCGGCTAGCCCCCAGACTATCCGCCACCTGCATAGGAATGACGGAATTAATTACTTTAGATTTCGATCCTCGGTATGCTGTCATTTCCGACAACCTACCGAGTCTCAGGGGCTACTATCTATACAGGGTGCATTTTTATATGCAAAACTGTTAAAAGACAAAGGGGTGCGTCATTTCTGCATACCTCAAATCCTGCCAGCAAACTCATGGCGGCATTACGCAATTCACTCTCGGCGGACGAAATCCTTCCAATCACCATACGCATTAGCATACGGTGATCTTCTCAAATGGGCGCCCTCTCAAGCAGATTCTTGATTCTCCCGCCGGACATTAGTAGGTGCGAACTCTCTAGCCCCTCGGACTCGGGATACCCTCGTGATGACACTTGGGTTCGCTTTGCCTCATCTGGCGGCGCTGGACGGAGGCGTGTCGCTCTCCATCATCTCCGGAAGAAGGTCCCCCGAAGATGAACTCATCTGAGAAGGCTGCAGATCCAAACTGCAATATAAATATTTCGGTTACCTACAGAAGCACAAATGAAGGTATTTCCTTACTAATTAACTTCCTTTTTTCATACTCACGGCTCGTTGGAGAGCTGGTCCTTCGGCGATGATTGCGCGCCCGGATTCTCTCCGGACGCCGGACCCCCCGGTGAAGATCTCTTCCCACGCTTAGGGGCTTTGGCCTCCGGATCTTGGGCGGTCCTCTTCTCCCCTGAAGGGAGGATTCTTGGTTCCCCTCTTGATCGCCCCTTTGGGCGAAATATTAGCTCCTCTATTTTCCCCTGTCGCCCCTTCTCGTGGCAACCTCCAACATTCTCGACCAGCCACGGGCTCGGTCACGGTCTCTGGGAGGGGGGCCGGACATCTTATCAGCCTCGATCGCGCCACCCATTCCTATAAAGAACAAAGGGTCAGGAGGCGAACTCTAGAAAGGCATATAAACAGAATGTCCGGACTCTGAGCTATTTACCTGAGTATCCAGGCGATCGCGGCTTAGGCCTGCGTCCTCGGCTGAATCCGGACACGCCACTTGCGGTCCGAAGAACAACTTGTACATCTCCACGGGTGTCGCGCCCATAAAGTGTTGGAGAATCTGAGGTCCCTCCGGGTTCAACTCCCATAGACGGAGAGGACGGCGTTTACAGGGCAGAAGATGCCTGATTAGCATGACCTGCATCACTTTGATCAGGTCGATCTCCCTCGCTTGGAGGTCTGGAATCCGGCCCTGCAATGAGGGCACGTCTTCGGACGACCCCCAATTGAGCCCTTGGTTCACCCACGACATTAGTTGGCGTGGAGGTCCCGGGCGGAATGAAGGCAGCGGCCACACTGCCCTCCGGAGACGATGATGTAGAACCACTCCTGCTGCCACAGTCCGGGCTCCTCTTGGAAGGAACCCTCGGGCCACGGGGCATCGGCCTTTTTACTTATGGCCACCCCGCCAAGACTCCGCAGCGCCCCGATCATCTTCCGCTCCACCTTGAAGGTCTTCAGCCATAGGCCAAAGGGGGATGACGCGGAGGAAGGCTTCGCAGACGATAATGAATGCGGACATGTGGAGGATGGACTCCGGAGCCAAGTCGTGAAAGTCCAGCCCATAGTAGAACAGGAGCCCTCTCACGAAGGGATCCGTCGGAAGCCTAAACCCGGCGGAGGTGGGATCTGAAAATGGCGTATTCACGGGCTCGGCGGGGCACGGCCTGCCCTTGGGCAGGCAACCTTGTCTGAAACCTTGTAGGCCGTGCTTTGGCCTCCGCAACTCGATATGTCCTCCTCCGTGACGGAGGAGGGCATCCACCGGCCCTGGAGGTTGGATCCGGACATGATTGAGGGTCCGAAGCGCTCGAATCTGAAGCTCTGGGTGTTGGAACTGGGAGCGGAAAAGAGATTCGATGCGAGATTGAAGAACAAGGATAGGCCTTGGTCCTCTTATAAAGGGGGAGAAATACCAAGGGCCGTCTCCGTGACCGTTTGGGATTCCCCTTCGATAGAGGAGGCGTGGTGACGAGAACGGTTGGGTTACCCACGCACGTATTGATGAGGATCCGGAATAAGGGAACACGATCTCTGCCCGACAAGGCGTGCCAAGGAACTGCTTAGCTAAGCGTCTTTGGTGGTATAGTAAACAACGATTCAAATGAAGGCTTGGTAGCGGTGTGATGTCACGCTGCATAATCGTCGGCAGATTGAGCTAGTGTATATTTTATTCTCTCTCGGTGGAATGTGGAAATTGTTTTTGCGAGCGGACACTATCCCGGTGTTCATGATCTTCTCTGGATTATTCAAAGGAGAACCCGCCTTGCAATGCCGAACATTATACGCGCCGGACTTATCGTCATTGAAGACTGGTTCGAGAGACTCTTGAGGAGTCTGGACTAGGGGTGTCCGGACAGCGGACTATCATTATCCGCGGACTCCAAGACTACGAAGATAGAAGATTGAAGACTCCGGCTCGTGTCCGGAAGGTACTTTCCTTGGCGTGGAAGGCAAGCTTGGCAATACGGATATGTAGATCTCCTACCATTGTAACCGACTCTGTGTAACCCTAGCCTCTCCGGTGTCTATATAAACCGGAGGGCTTTAGTCCGTAGGACAACATACATTACAACAATCATACCATAGGCTAGCTTCTAGGGTTTAGCCTCCTTGATCTCGTGGTAGATCTACTCTTGTACTACCCATATCATCAATATTAATCAAGCAGGACGTAGGGTTTTACCTCCATCGAGAGGGCCCGAACACAGGGTAAAAACATCGTGTCCCTCGTCTCCTGTTACCATCCACCCGGATGCACAGTTGGGACCCCCTACCGAGATCCGCGGTTTGACACCAACAGCACGATCTAGCTCTGCCGCCCGGACAAGTGCCTTGGTAGCGCCTGCGGATCCGCTTGACCGTTAGCTCGGGCCGATCGCCCGAGATCGAGGCGGTGGATGAAGCGCCGCCCGGGGCTTCAACATCCGCAGCGATGGAGCGAACACTGATCTTGTCCCCTGTGAAACCCGTGATTCCGAGGCGCTGGACTCTTCGCCGGACTCCGAATCTCCCGCGCCCCTACCATTCGATCCGGATTGGGCGCCGGTTATGGAATTCACCGCCGCGGACATTTTCCAACACTCGCCTTTTGGCGATATCCTGAATTCACTGAAGCATCTCTCGCTATCAGGAGAATCTGGCGGACTATGGCGAGGATGGCTGGGGCTCGAGACGACGAAGAAATTCAGAGCCCACCCACCACCCACTTTGTAGCCCTTGTCAATGATTTAACCGACATGCTGAACTTGACTCGGCGACATCGGCGCCATGGACGGCGATGCCGAGGCGAGCAGAGCCAGCGCCTACTGAGCATCGGAAGACCACCTCGTCATCGACATATATATGGTGGACATCCCGAAAAGCGGGGATGGCGAAAAAAGCGTGCGGAGGCAGATTCTCTAAAAAGCAGCCCAAACGCCCGGCGTCGTGGCGCCGCTCTAAATCCCGCCACGGCAAGAATGGAGATTCGGCATGGGAGATAATAATACTCCGGAGAGTGCGAAGACGATCCCTCCAGCAAAATTCAGCGCAGGAGGATGCGAAGCAAGCCCTCACGAGAGGCGGCAGAGACAAAGGGTTGAGGACGATAACTATATGCCTCCTCCGAAGGCGAAGCAAGCCTCAGCGATGATGAATTTGTCGTACTGAGATCCGTCGAACAAGAGCGCTTCAAGCGCGGGCTTATCGCCACGGCAAACAGCCTAAAGAAAAGCAGCAACAGCTCCAAGCTGATCAAGACCTCTGGCCGATCGATGGACCGAGGTCCTCGCGGCGAAGAGTATAAACTTCGAACGCCCTCAAAAAGTTACCCAAGGCGCAAGCTGCTCCCCGATTAGAGGAGGAAGCATACATACCTTCATCACCAGCGCCACGACATGGCTGACCGACCACCCGTGGTCGTGGCGAAGAAGGCATCTAGGCCCTCAGCCAAGACCGTACCCGGCATCGCTCCAAGAGTCTGAAGCCAAGAGGGAAGCGCCGGACTTGCGAGACATATTGGAGGACAAGGCAAGGCAATCCAGATCCATCTACGGATCGCGTGGGCCCCTCGACCCACAGCGAATACCGTCGCGCGGATACAATAACCCGGCGGGCGAACACAGCAGACAGCGCTCTCTCGAGCTGCATCGCGATATTGCTCAATACAGGGGCGCCGAACACCCTCTATGCTTCACTGACGAAGTAATGGATCATCAGATCCCCGAAGGGTTTAAACCCATAAACATTGAATCTTACGATGGCACAACAGACCCCGTGGTTTGGATCGAGGACTATCTTCTCCACATTCACATGGCCCGCGGTGACGATCTACATGCCTTCAAGTATCTCCCACTCAAGCTTAAAGGACCAGCTCGGCATTGGCTAAACAGCTTGCCCGCAGAGTCAATTGGGTCTTTGGGAAGACACGGAAGCCGCGTGCGACAACTTCCGAGAACGCGTATGTGCGACCACCGATGCCGATGACCTAAGCCACATTATTCAGCAGCCGACGAATCGGCGGACAATTACGACACGGTTCTTGACAAAGAAAAAATCAAATCGTCGATTGTCCGGATCAGAGGCCCTTGCAGCCTTCAAACATAACATCCGGGACGAATGGCTAGCCCGACACAGGGCAGGAAAAGCGAAATCGTGGCAGCCCTCACATCGTTAATGACCCGCTTTTGCTCGGGAGAGGACAGCTGGCTAGCTCGTAGCAACAACCTCCGTAAAAATTCTGGCAGTCCGGATAACAAGGACAACAACGGCAGGTCACGTCGAAACAAAAACAAAGCGCCGCATTAACGGCGGCGATAAGGAGGATCTGACGGTCAATGCGGATTCAAGGCTCTAAACCGGTCGGCGGAAGAAGCCATTCAAAAGAACCATTCGGGTCCGTCCAATCTGGACCGAATACTCGACCGCTTATGCGGATACATGGAACCTCTGAAAAGCCAGCTAACCACACCAATAGAGATTGCTGGGTGTTCAAGCAGGCCGCAAGTTAATTGCGAAAACAATGACAAGGGGCTAAACAGCGACGACGAGGAAGAGACCCGACCGCCAAACAACAGAGGACGAAGGTTTCCCCCACAAGTGCGGACGGTGAATATGATATCTGCGACCCACATACCCAAGAGGAGAGGAAGCAGCGCACTTTCGGGGCGTCTATGCGATGGAGCGATCGCCCCAAAGTTCAATCCATAGTCATCTTGTCCGATCACTTTCGATCGAAGAGACCATCCGACAAGCATACGCCATGGCGGATTCGCGCGTGGTTTTAGACCCAATCATCGATGGATTTCACCTCACAAGAGTCGATGGGCGGCGGTAGTAGCTGAACTGCTTTATCGGGATACGATTGCACAAAATGGGCATAGACCCATCAAGGATTAAACCTACAAAGACAACCTTTAAGGGTGTCATCCCAGAGTGGAGGCCAACTTGCCGAGCTCATCACACCTGAAGTGGTCTTGGATCCCGGATAATTTCGGGCGAAGAGTTAATCTTGACATAGTCCCGTTAAGCAGCGGCTATCACGCTCTGCTCGGACGAACGCGTTTGCAAATTTCAGCGGTGCCGCATTATGCATACCTAAAGCTCAAGATGCGAGGCCCTCGTGGAGTCATCACGGTCAATGGGAATCTGGGCGCTCCCTCCGAGCGGAGGAACATACAGCGGCTCTCTCGCGGCGGAATCTGAGCAGCCTTCTAAGGCAATTCTCAAGTCCGGCGGTTAAAAGGCGGACACAGCAAAGCGCTTCGGAGCAATGCCAACCAAGACCACTGGCGCGATCGAGCATCGCAGCGTAGCAATGCGGCCCCAACCCTCGCCCGCGCATGATCGCAAGAATAACACTCTGCGTACATCATTACGCTTTGGAGATACCATGGGCGCAGGGAAAGGGGCACGATCACAATGGACCCAGAGTGCGGCTCGACCACACCAGGGGCTCACAAGTGTGCCCCCCTCTTTTTTTATTATTACTTTTCTTCTTCTTCTATGTACACAGGACTCTATTAACCAGAAGCCCTGTCAGGTGGCGAACCTGCCGAACTCATGATGCAATAGTCAGGGACTAAAGAAGGCCGCGACGAACATTCAGGTGGTCTCAATTACGAGTATTAAATTCAGTTATATACACCAAGTCCATGCTCATCCACGGAGGGACATGTTTATTGAGTCCAAATCCCTTGCTTACCGCACTATTTGTATCGATCCGCTCTACTAGCGACTTTCTTTCATAAATAATGCAGCACCTTTTATTGCAATTGTGTTATCTTCTATATATATGTTCATTATATGACATCTTGCACCCGTATATCTTGATGCGGCCGAATCGCCAGGGCTTCATTCCCCAAATTATGGTGTGATAAAGTCCGAACACTTTCACAAGTCGGCACCCGAACTTATAGCATTATATGAATCGGCTCGAATCATGTCTTGGGTCAATAGTTGGGTTTGCCTGCTCCCGTTTTTTGGTGCCTTACGTTCCGTTCAGTCGGCTAAGGTGGCACTGGGAGAACCACTGCGATTGCGCCCGGTTGAGCAGGTTAATGGCTCGATGGAAAGCTAAAACGGCGGCATGATAAGGCGAGAGACGGTCGCTGTTCGAGAGGTTTTTCGGGTCATAAAGACTCACGCCGCTTGAGCGAAGTTCGAACAATTTCGAAGAAGGCGTGGATAGCGCCGGATTCGATCTTCGAATACCGGGGCTTTGCGAAATTTAAAATTATAGAATTCTATGGCTAAGTGAGAGTGTTCAAGCATTATAAGTCCGGTTGCCTTGTTCGTTGTGTTGGCGCCTCCTCGATGGACCCAACAATGGGAACAAGAGTGCTCATGTTTATCGAACACCCCAAAGACTTTTCATGGCTTGGGGCTGAAGCTAACGACTTGCCATCTCTCGATTTTATAAGCGGCCGCCTGAAGGTAATATTTTAAATTAAACAAGTGTTGCTCATGGCGCATATAAGCGAAGTTTTCAGCGCCTGAGATAAATACTGCGAGTTCACTCGAAGATTACATTTCGGGAGCATTCATCGCAATATCGCGAGGCTCCCTTGAGACAACTTTATAATATCGCTCCGTGCGATGCTCCTTGCCCGCGGCGGTGGGTCCGTGAGAAGCTTCTCGCATCGGTTGCCCCATTGCACCTTTATGCGGGCAAGGGCCCGACAGCGCCTTCGATACGGCGGAGCGCTTGACTACATCCAGCCTAGGGCATGCATCCACCAGCCGCCGCCTGAGGCCAAAGTAGCTCCGGGCATGGCTGTCGAGCCACAACCGGACTATGAGGCCCTTCATGGCCTCTTCGGCTACCATGTGGAGTTCGACCAGCTGCTTGACCGGTCGCTTGGGGGCACTGGATGGCCGGCCTCGAGTCTTGAGACGAAGACCTTCTCCGTCGAGCTCCCTCCTCGCCACGATAGAATCTGGCGGCATCGGGCCTTTCTGGCGGCAGATCTGCAAACATACAGAGCTCGAATTCGGGTAAGTGTCAGGTAGTTCACATTAACATGCCTGCTTTGCATGAAAAATGCCTTACCCGCCGCTATCTTCTTTTTGTCCTCAACTTCCAGAAGGGCCTTATGGGCCTCGGCCTTGGCGGACTTGGCACTTTCGAGAGCTGAGGCAAGCTCGGACTCTCGAGTCTTGGAGTCACGCTCCAAACTCTCATGCTTTTCCATGAGAGCCTGGAGCTCTTGCTGAACTTCGCCACCCGTGCCTCTTGCTTTTCTCGCTCAGCCCGTTCTCCGGCCGCACTGCATTCGGCCGCGGACACAGCATCCTTCAGGGTTGCCACCTCGTTAGTGGCCCCTGCAATACACATATTATGCTTGTTAATTTTATTTGCAACCAAAACCCTTTTCTGTAAGGTACTTATTTAAAGTGGTGTTACTCACCTTCTTTTTCCTCGAGCTGCCTCTTGGCATGGCGAGCTCTTGCTCGGACCGCTCGAGATCCTTCTTCAGAACCTCGACCTCCGCCGTTAGTGCGGCAGAGGTCAGCAGCGCAGCCTGCAAACCCATATTGACATATTTTAGGCAACCCTGCGTCTATCTTGTTAGATCCTTAGTCCGGCTTTTCTTTCCGAACACCGAACTAAGCATCAGGTGCTACTGTCTATGCGGTACTACATTACATAATTTTAACTCCTTACCTCAAGGCCAGTTAGAAGGCTGCTGCAGGCTTCGGTCAGCCCGCTCTTGGCGAGATGAACCTTCTCAATCACCGCACTCATGATAGTGCGGTGTTCTTCCTCGATGGAAGCGCCTTTAAGCGCCTCCAAGAGGTTATCCGGCGCCTCCGGTTGGACGGAGGCCGCCGGCGTCACGGTCCTGCCCTTCATTCGAAGGGGCCGCTTGCCTGACTCTGGAACCACTGCGGGTTCCGATGTAGAGTCCGGCACAAAGTCCGGGAGGCTGCCTGACGGCGCCTCCGGAGCCTCCTCTTGATGGGTCCCTCTTTGGGATCCCACCTCGGCGTCCTCGTCGGCGCGTGGGGTAGAGGCAATCGGGACGGAATTTACCTCTGACGAGGCGAATGACCCGCTCATCGAGTCGGGGAGATCGTCACCGGCCGAACTACGGGCAGAATGCGGCGTAAGAAGGATACTGCCTGACATAAAATATCTGACATATAAATGATCCGAATACTTACGATCTTGCGGACGCTTTGCCCTTGAGGCCACTCATCCTCGCCAGCGTTAATCTTTGGCGAAACTGTCCGGGGATAGTTTTCCCCTCTTGGACCCTTGGCCTCCCGATTGGGGAAGCCTTCCTCTTATTCTCTCCCTCCTCCGGGAGAATACTCCTCCTCCTCGTCTTGAGGAGGAGTCCTCGTCGTCGTCGGGCCTTTGATTCTGAGAACTCTTTGAGTCCCGTGGCCACCTTCTTGGACTTCTTCTCCGACACCACGTGCGGTGCGGAACCAGCAGCCTGATGGCGGGCGTTCACTGGTCTTCGGCATGGGAGCCGGCTGATAAGCAGCTTGGCCTTCTCCATCCATTCTGTCAAAGGAAGTGGCAGAATGAAATCCACTAAAAGTTAATTTAATTATCACAAGTGTCCGTAAAGGGTTGAATCACTTACCGCGTCGGTTGGACCTGCGAGCTGAATCCGCGATCTTCCGTCGCGGATCACGAAACCAGCGCCCTTGAACAGCACCCTCGAGCGCCTTCGTATGTTGTATCGAAGAGCCGCTTAGCGTCTGGTGCTGTTCGGATTGAACTCCACAAATTGAATGCCAGTTCTTGGCATGGGAGAATCCGCCGGAGGAGCATGACTTGGACCACGTCGGCGAGCCGGAGCCTATTGCTCACCATCTTCTTGATGCAGGCTCGAGTCCCGTCCGTCCACGGATTGCCCCACCGCAAGCCCTTCTCTTTCCGGGAGGTGAGCTGCGTGGGGATTCCAGATCTAAACTTCGGGGCCGCCGCCCATGTGGGCTTCTTGCGGCTCGGTGATGTAGAACCACCCGATTGCCACCCCTTGACGGAGTCCACGAAGGTCCCTTCTAGCCAAGGGGCGTTGGGCAATTTTCCCAACATGGCGCCTCCGCATTCGCTTGCGTGCCCTTCACAACCTTCGGCTTGACATTGAAGGTCTTGAGCCACAGGCCGAAGTGGGGCCGGATGCAGAGGAAGGCCTCGCACATGACGATAAACGTCAAGATGTTGAGGATAAAGTTCGGCGCCAGGTCGTGGAAATCCAGGCCGTAGTAAAACATGAGCCCCCGGACAAATGGATGGAGCGGAAAGCCCAGTCCGCGGAGGAAGTGGGGGAGGAAGACGACCCTCTCATGAGGCTCGGGGGTGGGGATGAGCTGCCCCTCGTCGGGCAGCCGATGCGCGATATCGCTGGAAAGGTATCCGGCGTCGCGCAGTTTGGTGATGTGAAAGTGCAACTAATCCCCGGGTGGTTTTGGTAATTAATAACAACATATATATCATTGAACTAATAGTTACTTGAGAATCATTTCAGAAAGTTCAGTGATATGGGTATGGTAAGGACTGAAGAAGTGGACCCCTCAAAATGCTAAGGCAAGCATTGGCAAAAGCTCAAGACTCCATTTTTGGCTTAGTGATCCAAGATCACATTGAGTCCACAGGAAAGCCAATACTATTAAAAGGGGATGAGGTTATGATGATGATCTGGTTGCTCAAGTGCTTAGTGATACATCTCCTAAACTATTAGCAACTTTCACTGCCATATACACTCATAAGTAGTCTCGGTCCCACCGATATTCCAAACTCAGTCACACCGAGATGAACCACCTCAGCCATAAGCCAAACCCTAGAAAACTTGGATTTTCCGATTCTGAACTCGATCTCACCGAAACTTGAGTTGCCAAGCTTCTGTAACCTTCTTTCATCAAATCGGTGTCACCGAGATGATGAAGTCGGTCCCACCGAAATTGGCATGCTCTTGTCATTGCACGAATCGGACTAACCGAGATTGTATTTTCGGTCCCACCGAAAATCCCAACGTTCACATTATTTGAACTTTCGGTCTCACCGAGTTGTCAACTTCGGTCCCACCGAGATTGCTCAAATGTGTGTAGCGGTTGGATTTTGTGTGGAGGCTATAAATACCCTCCACCCCCTCTTCATTAGTGGAGAGAGCCATCGAGAAAGAACTACCACTCCTACCTTACATTTACGAGAAGAGAACTACCTACCCTTGTGTTAAGATCAAGTTGCTCCACTCCCACCATATGAAGCTTGATCTCTAGCCTTCCCAAGTTGCTTTCCACTCAATCCTTTCTTCCACCACAGCCAAATCAGGTGAGGAGAGTTGAGTGTTGGGAGATTATCATTTGAAGCACAAGAGCAAGGAGTTCATCATCATCTACACCATCTATTACCTTTTGGAGGTGGTGCCTCCTAGATTGGTTAGGTGTCGCTTGGGAGCCTCCGTCGAGATGTGGAGTTGAACCAAGAAGTTTGTAAGGGCAAGGAGATCGCCTACTTCGTGAAGATCTACCCCGAGTAAGGCTAGCCCTCCGTGGGCGTGAGCCATGATGGAATAGACAAGGTTGCTTCTTCGTGGACCCTTCATGGGTGGAGCCCTCCGTGGACTCTCGCAGCCGTTACCCTCCGTGGGTTGAAGTCTCCATCAGCGTGGAAATGCGATAGCACCACCTATCGGAACCACGAGAAAAATCTCCAGCGTCTCCAAAATTGCGTTTGCTCTTCTCCACCTCTCTTTACTACATGTGCAATTTACTTTCCGCTGCCTATACTCTAGAATTGCATGTGTAGGGTGATGCTTGACTTGATCATAATTGTGAATCTGCCAAAAACTGTTCTTTGTCAAAAGGCAGAATTTTTATATTGTCAAGTAGTCTAATCACCCCCCCTCTAGACATACTTTCGATCCTACATGATGTCCTCCTCCTTAGCGGTGGAGGCTAACCATTTACCTCCCGCTCCGGACATGTTCGGAGAAGGTGGAGGTGAGATGCGCGAGCTCGGGCGTTCGGTGGATAAGCAAAGGAGGAAGAAGGCGTAGGTGAGAAGGTGAATCCTTATCCCTTATATATAGGCGGACAAAACTATGCGTCCCCCACCAGCCTGGTAAAACTCGCTTATCTCCCAAGCGCCACCATCAATGGCGCGGTTGGGTTACCCACGTCCGTATTGATGAGGATCCCGGAATAAGGGGAACACGATCTCTGCCCGACAAGGCGTGCCAAGAAACCGCTTAGCTAAGCGTCTTTGAGGTGGTATAGTAAAAACGATTCAAACAAGGACTTGGTGGTGGTGTGATGTCACGCCGCATAATCGTCGGCGAGTTGATCTAGTGTATATTTTATTCTCTCTCACGGTGGAATGTGGAAATTATTTTTGCGAGCGGACACTATCCTGGTGTTCATGATCTTCTCGGATTATTCAAGGAGCAACCGCCTTGCAATGCCGAACATTATACCGCCGGACTTATCGTCATTGAAGACTGGTTCGAGGGCTCTTGAGGAGTCTGGACTAGGGGTGTCCGGACGGCGGACTATCATTATCCGCGGACTCCAAGACTACGAAGATAGAAGATTGAAGACTCCGGCTCGTGTCCGGATGGTACTTTCCTTGGCGTGGAAGGCAAGCTTGGCAATACGGATATGTAGATCTCCTACCATTGTAACCGACTCTGTGTAACCCTAGCCTCCTCCGGTGTCTATATAAACCGGAGGGCTTTAGTCCGTAGGACAATATACATTACAACAATCATACCATAGGCTAGCTTCTAGGGTTTAGCCTCCTTGATCTCGTGGTAGATCTACTCTTGTACTACCCATATCATCAATATTAATCAAGCGGGGCGTGGGGTTTTACCTCCATCAAGAGGGCCCGAACACAGGTAAAAACATCGTGTCCCTCGTCTCCTGTTACCATCCGCCTAGGCGCACAGATTAAGGACCCCTACCGAGATCCGCGGTTTGACACCGACACCTGGTATTCGGAAGACCGAATCCGGGCGCTATCCACGCCTTCTTCGGACATTGTCGGAACTTCGCTCAAAGCGGCGTGAGTCTTTAAGGACCGAAAAACCTCTCGAACAGCGACCGGTCTCTCGCTTTATCATGCCGATCAGTTTTAGCTTTCTCCTTTGAGGCGCTTCGCCCGGCTCAACCGGGCGCAATCGCGATGGTTCTCCAGATGCTACCTTAGCCGATGAGCGGAACGTAAGGCACCAAAACGTGGGGCGGGCAAACCCAACTATTGACCCAAGACATGATTGAACCGATTCATATAATGCTATAAGTTCGGGTGCCGCACTTGTGAAAGTGTTAGGACTTTATCACACCATAAGTTGAGAACGAAGCCCTGGCGTATTCGGCCGTACCAAAATATCTGGTGCAAGATGTCATGTAATGAACATATATATAGAAGATAATGCAATTGCAATAAAAAGGTGCTGCATTATTTATGAAAGAAAGTCTGCTAGTAGAAGCGGTGATACAAATAGTCTTGATAAGCAAGGGATTTGGACTGAATAAACATGTCCCCCTCGTGATGAGCTGCAGACTTGGTGTATATAATCGAATTTAATGCTCGTAATGAGACCACACGAGTGTTCGTTGCAGCCTCCTTTAGTCCCCGACTGTTGCATCGTGAGTTCGGCGGGTTAGCCACCGGACAGAGCTTCGCTTGAGTCTGTGTACACAAAGTAGTAAAGTAAAAAGGAAAAGAAGGGAGGCACACTTGCGAGCCCCTGGTGTGGTCAAGCCGCACTCTGGGTCCATTGTGATCGTGCCCCTTTCCCTGCGCCCATGGTATCTCCAAAGCGTAATGATGTACGCGGAGGGTTATTTTTTGCGGTCATCTTGCTGGCGAGGTTTGGGGCCGCATTTGCTACGCCTGCTCTGATAGCGCCAGTGGTCTTGATTGGCATTGCTCGGGCGCGTTTAGCTGTATCCGGCCTTTGCGGCGGACTCGAGAATGCCTTAAGAGGCTGCTCAGTATTACGCGAGAGAGTCAGTATGTTCCTCCGTTCGGAGGGCGTTCCGTATTCCCATTGACCGTGATGACTCCACGAGGGCTGGCATCTTGAGCTTTAGGTATGCATAATGCGGCACCGCGTTGAATTTTACAAACGCTTGGTTCGTCCGAAAGCGAGCGTGATAGCGCTGCGAAATGGTACTATGTCGAAGATTAACTCTTCGCTCGAAATTATCCGAGGATCCAAAGACCACTTCGGTGTGGTGAGCCTGTATGCTTGGCTTCCACTCTGGTATGACACCTTTAAAGGTTGTCTTTGTGGGTTTAATCCTTGATGGGTCTATGCCCATTTCGCCTTTGTATCCCGATAAAGCGAGGTTAGGGCTCTGCCGCCGTCTATCGGGACTCTCGTGAGGTGAAATCCATCGGCGATTGGGTCTAAAACCAATGCGGCGAATCCGCCATGGCGTATGCTGGTCGGATGGTCTCTTTGATCGAAAGTGATCGGACAAGAGGACCATGGATTGAACTTTAGGCGATCGCTCCATCGCATAGACGACCCTTAGTGCGCGTTTCCTCTCCCTCTTGGGTATGTGGGTCGCGTATATCATATTCACCATCCGTACTTGTGGGGGAAAACCCTTCTGTCCTCTGTTATTCGGCGGTCGGGTCTCTTCCTCGTCGTCGTTGATTAGCCCCTTTTCATTGTTTTCAGCAATTAACTTGCCGGCCTGCTTGAACACCCAGCAATCTCTATTGGTGTGGTTGGCTGGCTTTTCAGAGGTGCCATGTATCTGCCATAAGCGGTCGAGTATTCGGTCCAGATTGGACGAACCCGGAGTGGTTCTTTTGAATGGCTTCTTCCGCTGACCGGGTTTAGAGCCTCGGAATCCGGCATTGACTGCCGTATCCTCCTTATCGTCGCCGTTAATGCAGCGCTTGTTTTTGTTTCGACGTGACCTGCCGTTGTTGTCCTTGGTATCCGAACTGCGGAATTTTTATGGAGGTTGTTGCTAAGGGCTAGCCAGCTGTCCTCTCCAGCATAAAGCGGGTCATTAACGATGTGAGGGCTGCCATGGATTTCAGCTTTTCCTGCCCCAAGTGCGGGCTAGCCATTCATCCGGATGTTATGTTTGAAGGCTGCAAGGGCCTCGGCATCCGGACGGTCGGCGATTTGGTTTTCTTTGTTAAGAACCGTGTCGAAATTATCGGCGATTCGTCTGGCTGCTGAATGATGTGGCTTAGGTCATCGGCGTCGGTGGTCGCATTTGCACGTGCCACGGAAGTTGTCGAGGAATCGGCTTCGGGTCTTCCCAAAGACCCAATTGACCTGCGGGCAAGCTGTTTAGCCAATGCCGAGCTGGTCCTTTAAGCTTGAGTGGGAGATACTTGATGGCATGGAGATCATCGCCGCGGGCCATATGGATGTGGAGAAGATAGTCTTGATCCAAACCGCGGGGTCTATTGTGCCATCGTAGATTCTATGTTCTGGGTTTAAACCCTTCGAGGATCGATGATCCATTACTTCGTCGATGAAGCATAGAGGGTGTGCGGTGCCTCAGATTGAGCAATATCGCGACGCAACTTCGAGAGGCGCTATCTGCTGTGTTCGGCCCGGCGGGTTATTGTGTTCGGCGCGACGGTATTAAATGCGTGGGTCATAGGGCGCCCGTGATCCGTAGATGGATCTGGATTGCCTTGCCTTGTCCTCAATATGTCTCGCAAGTCCGTAGCGTTCCCTCTTGGCCGTACTTTTGGAGTGATGCGAGGCGGTCTTGGCTGGGGGCTGGATGCCTCTTCATCACGACCACGGGGTGGTCGGTCGAGCCATATCGTCTTGCGCTGGTGATGGAGGTTTGTATGCTTCCTCCTCTAATCGGGGAGCAGCTTGCGTCTTAGGTAACTTTTGGAGGGCGTTCGAGTTTATACTCTTGACGCGAGGACCTCGGTCCATCGATCGGCTAGCAGGTCTGATCAGCTTGGAGCTGTTCTGCTTTATCTTTAGGCTATTCTTTGTGGCGATAAGCCTGCGCTTGAAGCGCTCTTGTTCGACGGGATCCTCGGGTGCAGCGAATTCATCATCGTTGAGGCTTGCCTCGTCTTGGAGGGAGGCATATAGTTATGATCCTCAACCTCTTAAATGCCGCCCTCTCATGAGGGCTTGCTTACATCCTCTGCTGAGTCTTCTTGGAGGATTGTCCTCGGCACTCTCGGAGTATTATTATCTCTGTGCGGAATCTCCATTCTTGCTATGGCGGGATTTAGGCGGCGCCCGGCGGCGTCGGTGTTTGGGCTGCTTCTTTAGAGAGTCGCCTCCGGCTTCTTCGTCATCCCGTCTTTTGGGGTGTCCACCATATATATGTCGTATGACGAGGTGGTCTTCGAAAGGCCTGTAGGCACTTTGGTTCTGTTAAATCTCCGCATCGTCGTCCATAAGCGTCGATGTCGTCGGAGTCGTAGTCCACATGCCGGTTAGATCGTCGACAGTGGCTACAAAGTGGGTGGTGGGTGGGCTCTGAATTTCTTCGTCGTCCGTACCCCAACCATCCTGGCCATAGTCCGGCCAGGACTCTCCTGATAACGAGAGTTGCTTTAGTAAATTCAGGATGTCACCAAAAGGCGAGTATTGAAAGATGTCCGCGGCGGTGAATTCCATAACCGGCGCCCAATCCGGATTGATTGGTAGGGGTGCGGGAGGTTCGGAATCCGGCGAGGAGTCCAGCACTTCGGAATCACGAGTTTCGCAGAGGACAAGATCTGTGTTCGGCTCCATCGCCGTGGATGTTGAAGCCCCCAGGGCGGCGTCTATCCACCGGCCCTCGATCTGGGCGATCGGCTCCGAGCTAATGGCCGAAGCGGATCCGTGTCGCCACCAAGGCCTTTGACCGGTGGCGAGCTAGATCATGCCCATCGCCACTTGTCGCGGCGCTTGGCGTGGCTCGAGTCCGTCGAAGATCAAGTCTCCGCGGACATCGGCCGTGAAGTTCAAGCTTCGAATCGACCGATGGCGGGCGTAGCTTCGATCTGCTCGGATGGCCAAGTGAATTGGCCCGATGCGAAGCCGCCGAATCTGAAGATCTGTCCGGGAGAAAATCTCACCACAGAAAGCGTCGTTGGTTGAAGATGCCATCAAGCCTATCGGTGGCGACAAAGAGGAACTCTCAATGAAAGCACCAATGTCGGTGTCAAAACCGGCGGATCTCGGTAGGGGTCCCGAATCGTGCGTCTAAGCGGATGGTAATAGGAGGCGAGGACACGATGTTTTACCCAGGTTGGGCCCTCTCGATGGAGGTAAAACCCTCGTCCCGCTTGATTAATATTGATGATATGGGTAGTACAAGAGTGGATCTACCACGAGATCAAGGAGGCTAAACCTAGAAGCTAGCCTATGGTATGATTGTTGTAATGTATGTTGTCCTACGGACTAAAGCCCTCCGGTTTATATAGACACCGGAGGAGGCTAGGGTTACACAGAGTCGGTTACAATGGTAGGAGATCTACATATCCGTATTGCCAAGCTTGCCTTCCACGCCAAGGAAAGTCCCATCCGGACACGGGACGGAGTCTTCAATCTTGTATCTTCGTAGTCTTGGAGTCCGGCGGATAATGATAGTCCGGCTGTCCGGACACCCCCTAGTCCAGGACTCCCTCACTCGGCATGGGGTGCAATGGCGGGTGTGTGAGGTAAATACATTTGGTAACAGAGTGGAAAAAGGGGGTTGTGTGGTTGAGAGAGTTAGACATCAAAACATAGAGAGAAAGAATGAACGTGTGTTGGAAACCGATAGCTTCCTAAGGTGGTTAGGAGAGGAAGATTGACCGATACAGGAAGTATGTAGCGTGTGTGTAGGGGGGGTGCTAGAAACAACATTTGAATGTAGATAGTACGAGACTTAATATCGATGTTTCAATTCGGTGTACATTGTAAGGTTTGAACTGAGGACCATGCATATGGGTAATTATTTCGAATTCGTGCCATACTAGGTTTCGAAAAGTTGACATTGACTCGATTTGTTGTGCTATTTTGTAGGTCATGTGTTTGAATCCACCCAAAAAGTTTTCACACTACCATGGTGCTTATCATATACATATGATTTTGTATTAAAAAAGTAGCGTGGATACAGTGAAATGCGAAATCCATGTTAGAATTGGAGATCACTGCGTGACACACACTCTAATTCAAAAACTAATTATGTGACACACACTCTAATCACGTTAGCGTGGATACCGTTTCAATTTTTTTCAAATAACTCCTCATTAATTAATTTATAGTACTCCCTCTGTTCACTTTTATAAGACCTTGAAGACATTTCAGACAATGTGCAAAACAGTTCATTTTCAGTTGTCTGAAACGACTTACAAAATTGAACGGAGGGAGCATCTCATTTCGAATGACTAATTATTTCAAGGAAAACACGGGCATGGTAATACATAGAGATTCGTTTGCAAATGAAAGAAGATTCGTTTGCATTCTCAAATGTAGGCGCACCAGGCAGACCAAGGTCGTGTCGTGGTGGTCGCGTGTGTCGAACGGACTCGTAGCACCCAGCCACCCACCCCTCCCTCCCTCCCCTCCCCCCCCCAAAAAAAAGGACGGCGACAAAATAATTTCGCGATTCCATGTTTCGGATTGAAATATCTGGTGGCCCCAATTATAGCCCTGCAAAATCTCCCTTCTCCAACGTCCCCTTCCATGCCCAGATTGCTCAAATCCCTAATTCGCCGCCAACCCAAGCAAAGTTTGAATCGCCCCTCATTTCGTCTCTTTCCCCACCTTTGTGCCGGATGACAACGACGAAGACGACGGTCGCGCTTCACCACCACACCGGAGCTACCTCATCTACGCCCTCGTCCATCGCACCAGGTGGTCCACCGAAAACGTCGGTCGCCGCAACCAACGTGCCTCACAAACACCGACTTCCACCACATCAGGTGCGCTTCACCGACGCCGTCTCCTAGCTCACCAGGGCTACTTCACCGAGCACAGAGTCGCACCTCCGCCCCCTGAGGCTGTTGGGGCTTCAGCAACGGTCTCGTCCACCGCATCGTAGCGCTCTGCTGCCACTCAAGATCTGCATTCGTGCGCGGCCAGCCAACGCCAGCGCATCACCCTCAACGGCTCTAAAGTGACCCGCCCTTTAGCTAGGCCCGAACAAGGTATCCACACATCACTCCCTTGTGCACTGTTCTGGCAATGTTTGGATATCCTTTCACTACTCTCATAGCTTACACGCCTATGCAACTCTAACTTTAACTCTTATTTCTTTTGGAGATATCATCTGAAACAAGTACGGGATCTGGTACACATCCTTCATACCCGTATAACCTTGTAAGTATCTGTCCTCCGGTACAACAGCAAGGTCGATTCCTCTTATTTGATCAACCATTCGCCGTGTCAAAAATACAGAGGGGGATGCAAGGAGCACAAGGCCTGCACATCCAAGCAAGTGGTAACATGGACTTGTACATGGAACATCCCAAGCGCACGCAGAGCTGCAGTGAGCCTGTACAATGAGCTAGCGTAAGTCCATGCATTTCATTTAATTCATACTGGCATTTGTGTATGATTTGTGTGCAGTGGCGGATCCACGAATTCAAGTTACCAGGGGCAAACATTTAACTTAAAAAATACGAAGGCACTTGCACCGCGAAAATCAACATAACTTGAGAAATGTGAAGCTACATGCACTTTGAAAACCATCTAATGATCCAAAGTAGTTCGGATTATAAACACTAAATGATGCAAGCACCAAAAACACAAAATGCAACATGGTGTACAAGGACTACAAACATAGTGCATACCTGCTTGAATTATTAGTTCTCGGCTGAAAATATTGAAGTGTAATTGCACCTATAACGGTCATAAACTGCATATCAATATATCTATCCTGCACAAGTATGCCAATAGTTTCAAACAACAGATTAGAAAAGTACTTATGCTATGTTGTCATGATACGGGGACTTTCTGGTACATGGCCTCGACGTTTCCTCAAGCCATGAAAATGCACTATAATTTGCTTGCCATCAATGCCTGCAAATCTCTATGTCTCTCTCAACATAGCAGATCATGATTAGACACTAAATCCTTCAATGGGAGCTTGTAAAATGCTTGTATTAGATCCCTCATTAGACACTATATGTTCATCACTAGGAGCATGTAAAATGTTTGCATCAAATCCTTCATTAGCAGTCTGTTCATTAGACACTTCAGGCTCAAGAACAACATGAGCTTGTATGTTTGCACCGGAAACTTGATTAGATACATCAGATTTAGTCAGTTCAGTATTGATTGGGGGTGTTATAAAATAAGTAGAAATTGCTTTCATTTTCTCATATTCCCTACATACAAGCAGTTTTACAACACCGTCAGGTTTAACTATTGGCTAGAAATTGAAGAGTTGAATTAGATATAATTAGGGATGTGATGTACTTGCTCGTTGCGCATGCTACTCTTGCAAGATGCGACTGTCCGTTTGCGCAAGCTCGATACCATGCCTGTGTTGTCACCGCTGCCTCCCACGCAGGCTACACCCAGGGTTGGATCTTCATCTTCTTGTCCTTCCGTTCGCATGAAGCCCGGCGACCGCCCTCTAACGAGGGCACGAGGAAGTGTTGTGTCGATCGGTCCAACGGCGGCTAGGTTAGGAGCGAACCAGACTGGAGGCTGGAGCGAATGAATTGGGATTTTTCCTACAGTCGATCGATATGGGAGGCGTTCGTTTGGGCCGCGAGCATGCTATAGGGCTTGCCTTTCACTTATGTTATTAGCCCATCCAAATTGAAACATTTTTCTTCATTTTTACATTGCCTGCTCGTGCATTGGGACAAACAAAACTAGCCTGCGCCAACCTGGACGACTCAAACTAGGTGCACACTTTCCAGCCACCTGAGGCGGCCGCCCATACCAGCCCCTATGGTGGCGTCGCCCCTTTTTGCGTGTATGATTGGGTAGTGAAAAATATTCCAGTGGCGCTTTTGATTTACCCATAGAATGGTTGAATTGCTGTTTTCTATGAACTGAGTTCGCCAATAATGTGAAGGATGCCAGTCTTTTCATCCTATTGTAGATTGCTTAGATCTCGATATGCCAAAAGTAATCGCATGAAATATACAGTAAAAGCCAGTGTGATGTGTGTGGACACAACTAGTCTGACTACATGTCCTCATATAACATATCAAGGACGCACTATCTTACCAGATTAACCATTCGACTTACCAATGCAGTGTGGGAAGAAAGAAGTATCGGGACTGCGTATCCAAGCAATTGATGCCATGGACTCCTTCGTACAACCTTGTAAGCAAAAAAGAAGTTGATGTGTGCCTATACAAAGAACTAGCATAAGTTCAGTTACTTGCTTCTCGGAATTTTACTTAGCCACTTATTGCAAATTTGTTCAATTACGTTGTTTGGCTTAATTTAGTTTGCTACTGATTACATAATGTCACAGCCTGTTAATCCTATTATAGACAGCGCCTATCTATGTGTTTGATACTTACTGTTAAGAATTACATCTTTGCCTGAACTTAAATAGCTACTTGTTTGTTTAACTGCTTTGCTGCTGCAACAACGGGTTACAATGATGTTAATAACTACTTTTCAGCATCCAGTTGAAACTCTTTAATTCCTTGTTTGTTTAACTGGTTTACTGTTATAACTCCTAGTTGAGATGTTTCGCTAACTTTAACTTTTCTGAATCCAATCGGAACTTTAATGGCAAAACAGGTTAGCCCAAGATCAAAGAGCAAGGTCCCCAAGGATGTTGTATCATCCCACAGCAGTGGCACCGGCCCAATCGTGCATTATGAATTGCCAACAGTTGATGCTCTAGAGGCTAAACTAGTGGTAGAAAGAGATTACATACGCACTTAGAGATGAAGTTGACATGTTGAGGAAGCAAACAGCACAATCACAAGCAGTACTCAAGACAACCATTAAATATTTGGTGGATTTGAAAACGAAGCAAGCTGAGACTGACCACATTGTTAAGGTCCTGAAGGAAAAAAGGAAATTAAATTCCCACTTGGTAAATCATAGGTGAAATGTTCTTTCCATCGTTGAATAACCTTTGTGTTGTTTGTTCATGTAATCAATCAAACCATTTGTTTTAGAGATCATGTAATAATTGTTTTTTGTTTTTTGTTTTTTGGTTTGTAATTTTATTTGAGCAAAAGTCTGTATTAATTGATAAGACTGTGAGACATTTCATTTTGATTGTTGTGCCAGACCTACAAATATGCCAATCAGGGTGAATGTGCATTCAACAATAATAGTAGTATAGATGGACCATAAGTGGCACGCATCGGAAAGGGCCAAGATGTTGTAGTAGCTTGGCTGAAAATAGGATGTTGTTGTAGCAAAAAAAAGTACAACGGCCTGGCTTATGTATGTTAGTTGATATTATTGATCCATATACTCTATAAGTGTTTATATGTCTATTAGTTCTGTACACTCTTGGTTGATTGACTCGGTATTTGAATCTTCAAACCTCGCTTGTGTACATATCTACATGGGAGTACACATTATGCTGCGTGACATTTGAGTTGGACATGAAGTGTTCCAAATATTTCAATTCAGCTTAAACTGGATTCTAGCTTCTGAATTTGAGTATTGGCATTTGTAAAACATATTCATATATGATAGTGGAATACATCTTTGTCGTCCTTTTCAACATATATAAATACACATAGAATGATTTATAAGGAATCGTATAGGAATACAAAATGGATTCGAATTTAGTTGCCAGGGTAAATGTGGATGCTTATTGTCCCAAAATATGAAAGAAGCGGCAAAATGTCCACTCCCACTTTGGCTGCCCGAAGCCAAGTGTTTGGGAGATGAAAATTATTGTGTACCCATTACACGGACAATCCATCAGCCTGATTTCCACTTCTCTAAATAGGGGTAGGTTAGTAACTTCAATTAGACGTGACACGACCGCCTCTGAGCCCATTCCGACACGGTGGGCGCCAAACATAGGCGGCAAAACACATTTGATTCAAGCTCGTCCGAAAGACCCCTATTTCTCCCTCCATTTCCCCATTCATACACGATGGGCGGCAAAACAAACTCGACTCGTCCGGAATCGATGTAGGCAAATATTTTCAATAGGGGCAGGTTTGTAACTTCACTCAGACGTGACACAACTGCCCTACCTGTCAGCCCCGTTCAAACACCGTGGGCGCCAACCATGGGCGCCAACCACCCTCTCCTCTCCCGAAATCGCTCTGGGCAAATATTGGCGAGATGCGAGATTACCGTCCTATCCCCAATCGACGAGACGTCCAAATTTAAACGGGGGCTAAGTTCGTAAATTTCCCATATTTCAGACAGGCGCGTCCCAAAAACATGGTTCCCCGTACCTCTCCCTCCATTTTCCCATTCATGCACCGTCCGCGCTAGAACACCATCCCCACACCAGCCTCCACCGCCACCCTATCCATCGCCGCCGTATTCCACCCCATCCATCGCCGCCGTCCTCCACCACATCCATCGCCACCATCCTCCACCATGTCAGACGCCTACTGAGGGAGTCCGGGACTAGGGGGTGTCCGGATAGCCGGACTATCATCATCGGCCAGACTCCAAGACTATGAAGATACAAGATTGAAGACTTTGTCCCGTGTCCGGATGGGACTTTCCTTGGTGTGGAAGGCAAGCTTGGCAATACGGATATGTAGATCTCCTACCATTGTAACCGACTCTGTGTAACCCTAGCCCTCCCGGTGTCTATATAAACCGGAGGGTTTTAGTCCGTTGGACGAACAACCATTACAACAATCATACCATAGGCTAGCTTCTAGGGTTTAGCCTCCTTGATCTCGTGGTAGATCCACTCTTGTACTACCCATATCATCAATATTAATCAAGCAGGAGTAGGGTTTTACCTCCATCGAGAGGGCCGAACACAGGTAAAAACATCGTGTCCCTTGTCTCCTGTTACCATCCGCCTAGGCGCACAGTTCGGGACCCCCTACCGAGATCCGCGGTTTTGCCACCGACATTGGTGCTTTCATTGAGAGTTCCTCGTATGCGTCACTAGTAGGCTTGATGGCTCCTTCAATCATCAATAACGACGCAGTCCAGGGTGAGACTTTTCTCCCCAGACAGATCTTCGTATTCGGTGGCTTTGCACTGCGGGCCGATTTGCTTGGCCATATGGAGCAGATCGAAAGCTACGCCCCTGGCCGTCAGGTCAGATTTGGAAGTCTAAACTTCACGGCCGACATCCGCAGAGACTTGATCTTCGACAGATTCGAGCCATAGCCGAGTGCGCCGCACTGTCACGATGGGCATGATTTAGCTCTGCTGTCGGACGAAGGCCACGAGGCCAAGACATAAGTCCGCTCCGACCCTTAGTTCGGAGCCGACCACGCAGATCGAGGACGGGTGGCTAGACACCGCCTCGGGGGCTGCAATCTCTACGGCGATGGAGCCGAATACTAACCTTGTCCCTTTTAAAGCTTGTGACTCCGAGGTGCCAGACTCCTCTCCGGACTCCGAACCTCCTGCGCCCCTACCAATCAAATACGATTGGGCGCCGATCACGGAGTTCACCACCGCGGACATCTTTCAGCACTCGCCTTTCGGCGATATTCTTAATTCGCTAAAGTATCTCTCATTGTCAGGAGAGCCCTAGCCGAACTGCGGCCAGGACAGTTGGGATGCGGTCGACGAAGAAATTCAAATCCCGCCCACCACCCACTTTGTAGCCACTGTCGACGATCTAACCGACATGCTGATGAGGACATCAATACCATTGTTACACCCACTGCCCCTACTGTTACATATACGGGACCAATTACTAGAGCTCGCGCACGCCAATTAAATTACCAGGTACTTTCGTTTCTTGGTAATGATTCTAATGTTCATGAGAATATGATGCTGCCTAAATTGGATACATTTGTTTTGCTTACAAATGAAGGGCCTAGCTTGGAGAAGGATGAACATTGGAGCAAGAACACGCATGGAGTTGATGGCATGCAAGGGATCAAACGGAGTTACAAGTGATGATTTCAGGACTTTGAAGCCACCATAAGGAGTGCATGAAGCCTTGGACGAAATATACAAGATGCCACTTCATAATATTAGTCCATAGGCTATTCTAGGTGCTCGTCACCTTATTATTGGGCCAGGCCCATGTAATTTCGAAATACTTAAGTATAGGCTATTTTTAGAGTCCGTATGTGTGGAGAAACAAGAGTTAGGGTTGGTTTCGGACCCCATCCTCAAGGGCCACGAAATTCCCTCCTTTTCCCCCATATATACAGCCCTTAGGGCGTCGTTTAGACTTTGGGTTTTGTTTAGATTAAAAGTTCGCCATAGCTGGAACTTCGCGTACTTCGTTTGTGTTCAACGACCAGACAAAGGCGTCACAGAACCCCACCTTGATCAATAAAGCTTTCATCTTATATTCGCAATATCCAGATTGCAATCTCAGTGTCTTGCTTGTTCTTCGTTTGCTCGCGAGAAAGACCCTCGTGGTCGGGTTGATCGTGCTCGGCGTGGTCAATAACCTCTCGGGGTTGGTTTAGCGGTTGCTAAGGCGCGACGTCCTCGCACGATCGTAGTCGGATCGTCAAAGTCGACTTCCACCAAAGCGAAATCCACCATCTCATCGAAAGACGGGACACCTTTGCCTCTATCACATGCTAAACTACGACTCCGAAGACATTGACGGTATGGACGACGATGTCGGGGACGACCAAGAACCAGCGCCCACGGGGCACTGGAAGACCACCTCAACTCATGACATATACATGGTGGACACACCAAAAGGAAGCGATAACGAGGAACAACGGGACGTGGCGAAGGATAATTCCCCCGAAAAACAACCAAAACAGCGACGCAAGCGCTGCCCGAAGTCCCGCCTCCGGAAACCACACTCCGTTTAGACCCAAAATTTTCCAAAAACGCACGGGACAAAAAAATTTCTGGCTATCCTATTTTTAGGTGTTTCTAAGCGTATTGAGACAGTCGCCGTTATAGAAAGTTTTTTTTGACCTGTTTCGAGCTTTTGGGTCGAGCGATCGAAAAAAAAAATTGGTCGAAAAATTTCGTGCCCATCCCGTCGATTTGACACAGGAAGAGTTTTGAGACACTCGCCATTATAGTGATTTTTCGCAAAAAAAAAAAAGCAAGCAAAAAAAAGAGCGAATTTTTTTTCAGTGTGCTTTTCCCTTGTTTACGTGCAGCGCCGTGATTTTGTTAGTGTTCTAGGCTCGCGTCTCTAGCGGTCTAGCCTAGGACCAGCCAAGATCCGTCGTTGGCGTTTATTCAACTTTGCATCTCCGATTTGATTATTGTTGACCCTTTTTGCTACCATATTATAAGCCTTCCCAGCTCCACGAGACATCTCGTCGTGCGTTTGATTCTCCACAGTAATCGCTATAGCCAAGCATTGAGAGTTTTGACTACAGCGGTTGCCGATCACCGCTTTTCTTTGGGTAAGAACTGGTAAGAATTTGAGATTTGCTTGACGGTTTGTGACTGTCCACCACACCACCACCACCACTTCCTAGTAGTCTGTAGGATCATATTCTTGTGTGTTTCTATTGCTGCTAACCATGGCAGGATCACAAGCCGATGAGACTGATTGGGAGAACTGACGAACAAACAGCTACATGATAAGTTTCAGCAAATGATGATTGGACAGGTGCAAGATGTGCTAAACAGATTTGTGAGGCCATGGAGAAGATAGATGGCATTGAGAAGGCGTTTGAAACAAAGCTTGATAGCAAGTTTGATGAATTGCTCGTAGCGTTTTCCACAACCACCGCCGGCTGCACCTATCGCACCTCTGCCAGCGACAACAACTCGCGCCTTCGAATCGGTATGGGCCGAGCTCAGCGTGTTCCTATTGAGCCAGGACAAAATTCTGTGCCATTGCTCTCGCTGTTGGTGCTTCTTTGGCTCCTGCTCTGCTGCTGCTGGTACCGGCGAAGATGATTATGTGGGAGATTACGAGGATTAGGTTGATCAACATCGAACTACGTGCAACCACCAGCACCACAACCACCAGGTCGTCCACATGCAAATAATGGCAATGTTAGGGCTCCCCCTCGGTGCGAGATCATGACCATCTCCCTAAACTGAAATTGAATATTCCACCATTTGAGGGTAGATATGTTCTGATACATATCTTACTTGGGAGTTAGAAACGAACAACGATTTACATGTTTACAATATCACGAGGAGAGATGTGTTCCTGCTGCTTGTTTGTGCTTTCACTAGCTTTGCATGTGTTTGGTGGTCGAACATTGTCGATTATATCCTATTCCAGCTACTTGGGCTGCTTTGAAAACTGCTATGCGTACTCGTTGGGTTCCACCATATTATCAACGTGAATTACTTCAAAAATTGCAGCGTTTAAGACAAGGAAAAAATTCGTAGAAGAATATTATCGGGAATTACAAACCGGCTTGATTAGATGTGGTATTGTTGAGGAGAATGAAGCTATGCTTGCACGTTTTCGGGTGGATTAAATAGAGATTCAGACCATTCTAGACTATAAGGATTATAATAATATCACTCGTTTATTCCATCTTGCTTGTAAAGCTGAGCGTGAAGTCTTGAGGATCGGCGAGCATTGGCGCCGCACTAACTTTTCTGCAGGTCGACCTTCATCATGGACACCACGTGCATCATCTACTTCCTTTGCACCATCACCTCCTTGGTGCCACCTCCAACCGTGATACAAGAAAGCAGGCACAACCACCACTATCTGCCAAGAGCACACTGCTTGGGCCTGCCTGAGCTCTTCTTCTTCCATGGCGTCAGCAGGCACACAAGTGATATTATTTGTCGTCGTTGTAAGGGAATAGGACATTTTGCGAGAGAATGCAAATCTCAGCGTGTGATGATTGCTCTTGAGGATGGTGGGTATGAGTCCGCTAGTGACTATGATGAGGAGACTTTGGCTCTTATTACACATGAGGAACACGGTGGAGATGATTCGATCATGAGACACAATACATGGCTCTTGAAGATCTTGACAGTATGAATGTTTAGTTGCTCAACATGTTTTGAGTGTGCAGGTTACACAAGTCGAGCAAAATCAGAGGCATAATTTGTTCCATACAAAGGGATTTGTGAAGGAGCGTTCTATTCAGCGTCATCATAGATGGAGGGAGCTACAACAACTTGGCTAGCATGGAGATGGTGGAGAAGCTATCTCTCACCACAAGACCACATCCACATCCTTACTACATCCAATGGTTCAACAACAGCGGCAAGGTTAAGGTAACACATCTTGTTAGTGTGCATTTTAGTATCTCTACATATGCTGATTATGTTGATTGTGATGTGGTACCTATGCAAGCATGTTCCTTATTACTTGGTAGACCATGGCAATTTGATAAAAATTCATACACCATGGTAGAAACAATCGAGATACTCTTGTTCATAAGGATAAAAATATTACTTTGCTTCCTATGACTCCAGAGTCCATTTTGAAAGATGATATTAATAGAGCTAATAAAGCAAAACAGGAGAAAAATAAGAGTGAAAATCAGATTGTGGCAAAAGAATTTGAGCAACATATGAAGCCTAATAGTAAACCATCTAGTGTTGCTTCGAAATTAAATTGAAAAGTGCATGTTTACTTGCCACTAAATCTGATATTGATGAGCTAGATTTTAGCAAATCTGTTTGCTATGCTTTTGTGTGCAAAGAGGCATTATTTTCATTCGAGGGCGTGCCTTCCTCTTTGCCTTCTGCTGTCACTAACATTTTGCAGAGTTTAGTTGACGTCTTTCCACAAGGCGTGCCACCGGATTACCGCCTATTCGTGGGATTGAGCATCGATTGACTTAATTCCGGTGCTTCACTTTGCCAAACCGTCGCCATACCGTACCAATCTAGAGGAGCGAAGGAGATTATCGTCAAGTACAAGAGCTTCTCGACAAAGGTTATATCTGCTAATCCTTAGTCCTTGTGCTGTTCCTATTATTCTAGTGCCGAAAAAGGATGGTACATCGCGTATGTGTGTTGATTGTAGAGGCATTAATAATATTACTATTCATTATCGTCATCCTATTCCTAGGCTAGATGATATGCTTGATGAATTGAGTGGCTCTACAATATTCTCCAAAGTTGATTTGTGTAGTGGATACCATCAAATTCGTATGAAATTGGGGGATGAATGGAAAACAGCATTTAAAACTAAGTTTGGATTATATGAGTGGTTAGTCATGCCTTTTGGGTTAACTAATGCACCTAGTACTTTCATGAGATTAATGAACGAAGTTTTACGTGCTTTCATTGGACGATTTGTGGTAGTTTACTTTGATGACATATTGATTTATAGCAGATCTTTGGAGGAACATTTGGAACATTTACGTGATGTTTTTATTGCTCTCGTGATGCACGTTTGTTTGGTAACCTTGGGAAGTGCACCTTTTGCACCGAATCGAGTGTCTTTTCTTGGCTATGTTGTTACTCCACAGGAATTGAAGTTGATAAAGCCAAGATTGAAGCTATTGAGAGTTGGCGCAGCCCAAAGCGGTCACACAAGTGAGGAGTTTTCTTGGCCTCACCGGATTCTATAGGAGTTTTGTGAGAGATTTCAGCACCATTGCTGCACCTCTCAATGAGCTTACAAAGAAGGATGTGCCTTTTGGGGTACCATACAGAAGAAGCCTTCACGGTGTTGAAAGATAAGTTGACACATGCTCCTTTACTCCAACTTCCTGATTTTAATAAGACTTTTGAGCTTGAATGTGATGCTAGTGGAATTGGATTAGGAGGTGTGTTATTACAAGATGGCAAACCTGTTGCATATTTTTCTGAAAAATTGAGTGGGCCTAGTCTGAATTATTCTACTTATGATCAAGAATTATATGCTCTTGTTCGGACTTTAGAAACATGGCAACATTATTTATGGCCCAAAGAATTTGTTATACATTCTGATCATGAATCTTTGAAACATATTAAAAGTCAAGCTAAACTGAATCGTAGACATGCTAAATGGGTTGAATTCATTGAGACTTTCCCTTATGTCATTAAACACAAGAAGGGTAAAGAAAATGTTATTGCTGATGCATTGTCTCATCACTATACTATGCTTTCACAACTTGACTTCAAAATATTTGGTTTGGAGACCATCAAAGTTCAATATGTGCATGATGCTGATTTTAAAGATGTATTGCAGAATTGTAAAGAAGGAAGAACATGCAACAAGTTTGTCGTTAATGATGGATTTGTGCTCCGTGCTAACAAGCTATGCATTCCAGCTAGCTCCGTTCGTCTTTTGTTGTTGCAGGAGGCGCATGGAGGAGGACTAATGGGACACTTTGGCGTGAAGAAGGCAGAGGGCGTACTTGCTACACATTT